>OX375807.1:32887765-32895265 GCA_947359405.1 Antitype chi
TTAATTTACTACTTTATTATATTCTTATGTTTAGGGGATTAACTTACACAGGTTTTTTGTTTTTATTTTACACAATTAAAAGTCACTGGTTTACAAAATGCTTACCAATCAACTAATTACACAATAATCATTATTTCTTTCTTACTTCTACTTATCTTAAACATACAATTTTCTTATCCTACTACAAGATACTTGTTCATATAAATCTAAATTATGGCAATAACGTTCTTAACCTACTGCTTAATCTACTTGTAAATGTAATACACTAATTTCCTATGTTACTATTACTATATATACAATATAATACGAAACATAGTCGTCTTATCTTGTTCTGTTTCTTTTAATTACTTTTTCGGCTATATTCTCACAGTAGGCTAATAATTCGTTTCTACTATTACCCAGCATTATTTCGCCAACGGTTTCTCTCTGTACTCTTTTGCCTATTTGTTGTTCTAGGTTGTACCGTTCTTTTGCGTAGATTGGGCACTCTAAAATGAGGTGTGGGACTGATTCCGCTTTATCGGGGTCACAGTGGCACGATGGGCTCTCTTTACACTTAAAGCGGTTCAAGTATTCCGAGAACCCGCCGTGCCCCGTTAAGATTTGCGTGAGCACGCCTGTTGGCCTCACCCGTTGTACAATACGGTAGGCAGCTACAGCATCCGGAAGGAACATTTTCGTCACTGAGGCCGTCTCGCCAGACACATATCTCCGGTTCCACTCATCAAGCGAATCCAAACGGATTTGACGCTTGATGTATGAGACCGGACACCGGTCATAGTCCGGCTTCCTCCGTGACGACAATGCCGCCTCCTTAGCCAGCTCATCCGCACGCTCGTTCCCCAGCAGTCCAGCGTGGGCCTTGACCCAAAAGAAAGAAACATCTTTGTTCTGGTCCAACGCCCGAGTCAAATTTGCTCGTGCACGGACCGCCAGAGGGTGGAGGGAGCCATGGCTTGCAAGCGTCTGCAATGCTGACATTGAGTCGCTGTACACTCCATAGCTCGTCTCCTTGCGTCTGAGGATTACATCCGTTGCCTTGCAGATAGCTAGTAGTTCCGCCTGGTAGACAGTGCAGTACGCGGCGAGACTAAGTTTGAGGTTCTGGATTTCGCCTTCATTGTCCCACAAGGACAATGCAGCTCCAACCTTCCCCTCAATCTTGCTGCCGTCAGTGAATATTCGCACTGCCTGCACATTATGACTGTCCACAAGCTGTTGGTCTGCCAGGCACATGAACTCCAAGGCCATTTGTTTGGCAGGGTGAGATGTTTCTGCAAATCTTACCATACTCTCAATCACCCTGTCTCCTGGCACAAACTGGGACGACCCTCTTCTCGCCTCATACAGGGACGCTGCCTCTTGCACGCGAAGGTCTAGAGGCAGTATCCCAGCCAGCACCAGTGCAGCGTTGAGTGAGACTGTACGGTAAGACTTGCAGAGCTTCTGGACGAATCCTCGTTGGACAGAGCCTAGCTTCTTCCGTATACCCAACTTTTTCGTAGCGGGGGCCCAGGCTCCAGCCGCGTACGTAACTATTGGTTCAATCGTGGCCGTGTAAATGATGTGTATGACCTCCCTGTTTAGTCCCCAGCTTACTTTCGCCGCCCTCGCCAGTTGCTTATAAATTTCCGCCACCTTTATGCAGACATTCTTTGTGTGTTCGCTGAACGTCAGTTTGTCGTCTATGGTGAGCCCAAGCAGCTTCATGCTCCTGACCATACCAATGTCGACCCCAGCCATGCTCAGAATTGGGGTGTCGTACTTAAGCTTGTTGGTTATTAACATCGCACAGGTTTTGTGCGGTGCAAACCTAAGCTTATTTCTGACGCCCCAGCTCTGAACACGGGCGAGAGCCGCATTGGCAGCCCTGGAGACTTCAGCCGCTGTGTCACCATCCACTACCAAGACTACATCGTCTGCAAAGGCCTGCACGAAGTATCCCTTTCCTTCTAGATCTTGCAATAGCGGGTCCAACAGAAGATTCCATAGTATTGGACCACCAATTGACCCTTGGACACAGCCCTTGTTTGTCTCTCTTATGCATTCCTCCCCAGCATACCTCACTCTTACTTTTCTGCAGTCGAGGTAGCTGTCAAGTAACCTCCTGGTATTTACCGGGCACCTTTCCTCAGCCAGCCTGACTTTGATTGCTGGCCACCAGGCGCTGTCGAAGGCGCCCTCTATATCCAATGACACCAGGACAATTAGCTTCTTCAGCCTCAACTTGTCCTGCACGTGCTTTATTAGCGTATATAGGGCGTCCTCGGTGCTCCTCTGGGGCATAAAGCCAAACTGACGAGTACTAAGCCGCGGCACAAGCTGCCACTTGATTCTCGCCACTACCATCCTCTCCAGGACCTTCCCCAGGACCGGCAGAAGACCTATCGGTCTGTACGACTTGGGGTTCATGTAATTTTCCTTGCCCGGTTTTCGGAGGACGACCACCGTTGCCTCCTTCCAGATGTCCGGGAAGTGTGCCAGTTCTAGGCATTTGTTGTATAGGGCAAGGAAAGCGTCCAGGTCCTGGTAGATCGCTCGACTGCAGATGTCCGACGTAAATCCATCCATTCCGGGGGCTTTCTTTGGATTAAAATGGCCCACGGCTGTTTTCAGCTCCAGCGGTGTAAATGGTGGGTCATGGTATTCATCATGCTGCCATTCATTTACCCGTCTGGCTGCTTCCCTAATGAGCCTGTGGTCTGCGTTATCCTCTTCCGCTGTGTCCTTTGGATAGAATGTGTCGGCGAGCAAGGCTGCCGATTCCTGCGGGTTCAGAAATGCACCATCGTTCATCAGGGTCAGATCTTCTTGTCTCCTGGTGGTCCCCCTGATAACTCTATATATGCCCTCCCACAGGCCTTCTCCGTCTTGTCTTTCGCAGAAATTTTTCCAGCTGGCAACCAGAGCTTTCTTGGCTTGGCACTCATACTCTTCTTTTGCTTTCAGGTACTCGTCGACGACCATCGCTCTCCGGACCGGTGCGGCATTGCGGATGCGGTTCTTCTTTGTAGCGACTTCCTTCCTCGTCGCAGCGAGCTCCTCGGACCACCACGGAATTTTAAGTTTTTGTTTACTATTAATTTTAGGGATGGCCTCTTCACATGCTCTGCCCATTAAATTTTGATAAGTTACTATTAAATTTTCCAATTCATGTTTATTCCCCATCCTATTTATACTATCTACATTAACATTATTTTCAATTTTATATTCCCCCATTTTAGATTTAAATTTTTCCCAATTAGCTTTTTTAGTGTTGTACTTCCTTGTTGTCCTGGTAATACTTATCCCTTTTTCCTTTTTTACCCTAACATTAAATATTATGGTGTTGTGGTCCGAGCTCGTTACCCCTGTGTCGACCAGCCAGCCGTCCACCAGGTCAAATAGGTCGAGCGAGCATGCCGTGACGTCCACGTGGCTCTTGTATACTACGCCACCTCTTACTGTGTAAAAAGTCGGCGTATCTCCTGTGTTCAGTACCTGAAGCTCCAACTCTTCCAGGGTCCCGGACATCTCTTCACCCCTGGGGTCTTCAATGGTGCTACCCCACCAGGTGCTCTTTGCATTCGCGTCTCCGCCTATTAGTAGTTTTCCGGTGCCCAGCTCTAACTTTATTTTGGTCAGCTGATCCAAGTAAAGCCCTATGGGTTGGTCTGGCTCAAAGTAATAAGAAACTACTGCGATTTCCCAGGCTTTGGTCCGGATCCCCACCACCACGATGTTATTGGTGGTGAGTTTCGGGTAGGGGATGACATCCAGGTCATCATCAAAGACGGCTATTGCCGCCTTAACCCTCCCGCTTCCTTCAACCTGGCACTGGTAGATTCTCGCACCACGGTAACTCTTCATACTCCTAGCCCCCCCCACATAAGGTTCCTGGATCAATGCCCACGCAATTGGTCGCTCACTGGCCTCTAAAAAGAGTTCGGTGGTTGCCAGTTCCTTCCTTTGTAGGTTGGCTTGGGCTACTACATATCCTCTGGTTGGGGTGCCTGCCCTGTCGCCCGTATCCACTTTAGCAATACGCTACCCTGGCTCTGGCCAGAACCTCACATCTCTTTCTGACTGGGCATTCGTCGCTGAATGCATTGTGTTCAAAGTTATCCAACTTTGAATGCACACAGTTACAGCATGATGGGGCTGTCCCGGCCATCCATTCTGCGCACTGCGTCCTCATGTGAGGGCCCCCACAATGACTGCACTTTTCCACTTGCTCCTTACAGAGCCGTCTTCCATGCCCAAAACCTAGGCACAGGGAACACTGGACCAGCGGAGTCTGGTCAGACACTCTGATCCTCTGCAAGTCGATGTAGACAGCCTGTCGATCCTGCAGCCTATTCCATAGCTTTGGGGAAACCCTGAGGACTACATGGTGAGTGTGTGGGTTCCGTGTCTTCTTCTTGTAAAGTACCTCTACCCGGTCTTCCTCTTTCGTAAGCTCTACGAACACATCCTTATTTTGGTTTCTAAGAGCCTTGAGGATGTCTTCGTCTTTGTTGTAAGTCAAGACGTCCCTCAGGATAACCAAAGGGTCCCTGTTTTTGACGTCTTCAACCTTCAACAGCTCCCCCACACTCGCCAATCTGTTCTTAATCCTTTCTCTTTCTTCTTCCGTTTTACATCCTAGTACTACTTTCCTGTCTTTTGCTTTCCGTATCCTATCCACTGTAACCCATCCCTCCGTCGCGTTGACTGCCTTTCTGATATGGTCGATGATTTCGTCCCCAGTTTCAGTTTCCTTGGTGGAGGTGACCACAATGGAGTGAAGAGCCGTCTGCTTTGGAGGTTGCTTTATAGGCTGACTTGCCGCTACACTAGCGTAGGAGAACTTCTCCATATGCTCTTCGCCAGTCTTTAGTGCCTCTTTCAGCCTATCTAGCTTCTCACTGTTATCCCGCAGGTTTTGGCTGTGATCCTCCAGGGCCTTTTTAAGAGACTCCATGTTTATCTCCATGCTGGAAACTATTTCTTTCTCTTCTTCTTCCTCCGCTTGCGCCTGTGTCCCCTTTGTTTTTGTTATGATTTTTGGGGGTGGGGCTCGTCCTTTCTCCTGTTCAGACTCTTTTATGAGCAAATAGAGCCGATCCGCCTGAGCCTTGACCTCTTCTTTAATCTCCCTTTTCGTCGTTTTGGAGTTTGTCATGTGGGCCTTTATTTTGTTCAGGCATATTCTGGCCTCCGCGACTCTAGTTTTTGTGGCCGGCGGACTCAGGAAGACAATCTCGAGGGATGGTCGCTGTGCCTTCTCCGGTGTTGACTTAATCGGCGTTTTTACAGCAGCTTCCGTCACCTGGTGCGTCACGTTACTTGCTGGCTTTCCAGCCTCCCATTCACCCACACTTTTCCTGACACTCTGTGTGGAGGATCCAGCCTCTTCTGTGGGGTTCGGGGGGCTTTTGTTTGCCAGGTTTGCTGGCTTCTTAGCGGGTGTGCGGATACCAAACATCTTATTTGGATTCGGTTTCGAACTAGTCCGACGTCAATGAGGTATTGTATAGAGTACCCCTGTCTAGTGTAAATAACAAAACAAACAACAATAACGGTAAAAATAAATAACAACAAGCAATAAAACAATAAATAAATAGATTCTAAAGAATCTTGTCAGCTGTACTTTAATATTTTTTATTTCGGTTTAGGAACCTACTAGTTGGCGTACGCGGCTGTGAGGTAACAGGCGCTCTCCAGTGAAATCTACTAATAACCTAAATGGTAGGTTTTGTCGTCGGTAGAATGAGATATGATAATTCCCACAGATGACTCTACCCGCGCTGTGCTGTTTACGATCCAAACAATCTACGCTGAGAAAGGATGTGGAAAGATAATGCGCTGGTCAGTACTTTGCTTGTCAATGCCTCTGTGAGAATATAGGTCCGTTCAGTTCAAAGTTGTCACAGCTAAGTATTTATAGAGACTTGCTCTGTCAATTATTCTTAAAATTAATTTTGACCGCTGTCTGGTGTCAAACCCTAGGGCTGTCAAACACAATAATTTAGCTCTATGTAGAGTCGATCTCTACTTACTAAGAGACAGGTCTCGCCGATCTCCTTCCGATGAGCCCAAACACGGCTACTCTAGCCCTAAGGACCACCGAGATATCGCTATCCAAATTTTTGGGTTGCCAATCCAAGATGGCGGCTGGTAATCGGTTATCTGAGGTTATCTCCGGGGTCGTTAGTCCAAATATCACCGTGCTTGGACTCCCCTGACTGAGCCCAACATGAGCTATCCTCCGGTGTAGTTTTCAGGCCGAAAAACTTCGGGTCCTGAAAACCGCTGAAAAGTTGCTAGCAAGGTAGGGAAGGGTCATCCAAAGTCCCCAGAGAAAACCCGAGCTTTCTACGACCCCCGGTTCAGGTTCTGTTTGAGTCCAAAGATCGTTTGACAGTTAGCGAACTGTCAATGTCAATTTCCAAACAGGGCTAACTTCCCCCCCAGTGGTCGCAAAACGCTCGTGTTTGGGCTTTTCTGGCTTGGCTCCTCCCACTCTAGCCCGCAAAGCAGTCTCCAGGGTCCCGAAATCCCTCGGCACAAAAACACTTAAAACCTAGTGGGTAGGGTGGGTACTATCGTCCCAACTGCACCTAAGAAAACGGCAGCCTTCTACGACTACCGAGTCCAGAGCTAAGTAGAGTACAAGTTTTTCAAAATGGCGTCCAAAATGGCGGCTGTTTTGTTAACTTTGGCTACTATGGGCCAAAACCAGTCGAGTTTGGTCTCTTTGGATTGGGCTTGAAGAGCCCAGGCCAGATCTTGCAAATTATATCCCGAAAAAACAACCCCCGATTTATACGAGCCAAAAAACACCCCAATTTCGACTAAAACAACGACTGTACAAAAACTTACAGACTAAAAATGTGTCACTCTTACAATTAGTGCTATAAATATCTTAAACTATTTTTAGCTAGTGGTTACTGAGATGTTGAGCCCCTATTTGGTACCCCTCGTGTCAACCCTTAAATTTTAAAAATTTCTAATTCGATAAATAAAAGAGACAATTTCCTGAAATTTTGTAGTTATGTAGAAGTTATTAGGGCCCTTTAGATGAATTAATAAAAATGGGGGGTTATCGCGACAAATAATAAAATATGAATTTTTAAAAATTTCGAAAAAATTTAAAATGCAATATCTCAATAACCACTTCACCTTTTTGGTTGCTTGAAACGCCGAATGGTCCCAATCGACGCCCTCCTTCGAAGCCGCTCGGTGCTATTGGCCGCACTCAACTGGAACCGGTACCACGTGGCCACGTGGCGAGGAGTTTTTCCCAGTTTTCTCTGAGCGCGTGGCCCGGAAAAATCCGGAAGATGCTCCAAGTTGTAGGCCTCAATGAGGCGCACCGCCTGGCACCAAAAAATTGTGGTGTCACCGCGCTTATTCTCGCAGCGTTTTAAGTTTTACGTCTGGAATTTTCACAATTTTCACTTTTTCGGTGATTTTTAAACTTTGCCGGGCACTTTCGATCACGCACTTTTCACTATCGGATAAACCGTATTTTTCTGC
>CANAHZ010000003.1:0-15460 GCA_947359405.1 Antitype chi
TACTTTCCTGTCTTTTGCTTTCCGTATCCTATCCACTGTAACCCATCCCTCCGTCGCGTTGACTGCCTTTCTGATATGGTCGATGATTTCGTCCCCAGTTTCAGTTTCCTTGGTGGAGGTGACCACAATGGAGTGAAGAGCCGTCTGCTTTGGAGGTTGCTTTATAGGCTGACTTGCCGCTACACTAGCGTAGGAGAACTTCTCCATATGCTCTTCGCCAGTCTTTAGTGCCTCTTTCAGCCTATCTAGCTTCTCACTGTTATCCCGCAGGTTTTGGCTGTGATCCTCCAGGGCCTTTTTAAGAGACTCCATGTTTATCTCTATGCTGGAAACTATTTCTTTCTCTTCTTCTTCCTCCGCTTGCGCCTGTGTCCCCTTTGTTTTTGTTATGATTTTTGGGGGTGGGGCTCGTCCTTTCTCCTGTTCAGACTCTTTTATGAGCAAATAGAGCCGATCCGCCTGAGCCTTGACCTCTTCTTTAATCTCCCTTTTCGTCGTTTTGGAGTTTGTCATGTGGGCCTTTATTTTGTTCAGGCATATTCTGGCCTCCGCGACTCTAGTTTTTGTGGCCGGTGGACTCAGGAAGACAATCTCGAGGGATGGTCGCTGTGCCTTCTCCGGTGTTGACTTAATCGGCGTTTTTACAGCAGCTTCCGTCACCTGGTGCGTCACGTTACTTGCTGGCTTTCCAGCCTCCCATTCACCCACACTTTTCCTGACACTCTGTGTGGAGGATCCAGCCTCTTCTGTGGGGTTCGGGGGGCTTTTGTTTGCCAGGTTTGCTGGCTTCTTAGCGGGTGTGCGGATACCAAACATCTTATTTGGATTCGGTTTCGAACTAGTCCGACGTCAATGAGGTATTGTATAGAGTACCCCTGTCTAGTGTAAATAACAAAACAAACAACAATAACGGTAAAATAAATAACAACAAGCAATAAAACAATAAATAAATAGATTCTAAAGAATCTTGTCAGCTGTACTTTAATATTTTTTATTTCGGTTTAGGAACCTACTAGTTGGCGTACGCGGCTGTGAGGTAACAGGCGCTCTCCAGTGAAGTCTACTAATAACCTAAATGGTAGGTTTTGTCGTCGGTAGAATGAGATATGATAATTCCCACAGATGACTCTACCCGCGCTGTGCTGTTTACGATCCAAACAATCTACGCTGAGAAAGGATGTGGAAAGATAATGCGCTGGTCAGTACTTTGCTTGTCAATGCCTCTGTGAGAATATAGGTCCGTTCAGTTCAAAGTTGTCACAGCTAAGTATTTATAGAGACTTGCTCTGTCAATTATTCTTAAAATTAATTTTGACCGCTGTCTGGTGTCAAACCCTAGGGCTGTCAAACACAATAATTTAGCTCTATGTAGAGTCGATCTCTACTTACTAAGAGACAGGTCTCGCCGATCTCCTTCCGATGAGCCCAAACACGGCTACTCTAGCCCTAAGGACCACCGAGATATCGCTATCCAAATTTTTGGGTTGCCAATCCAAGATGGCGGCTGGTAATCGGTTATCTGAGGTTATCTCCGGGGTCGTTAGTCCAAATATCACCGTGCTTGGACTCCCCTGACTGAGCCCAACATAAGCTATCCTCCGGTGTAGTTTTCAGGCCGAAAAACTTCGGGTCCTGAAAACCGCTGAAAAGTTGTTAGCAAGGTAGGGAAGGGTCATCCAAAGTCCCCAGAGAAAACCCGAGCTTTCTACGACCCCCGGTTCAGGTTCTGTTTGAGTCCAAAGATCGTTTGACAGTTAGCGAACTGTCAATGTCAATTTCCAAACAGGGCTAACTTCCCCCCCAGTGGTCGCAAAACGCTCGTGTTTGGGCTTTTCTGGCTTGGCTCCTCCCACTCTAGCCCGCAAAGCAGTCTCCAGGGTCCCGAAATCCCTCGGCACAAAAACACTTAAAACCTAGTGGGTAGGGTGGGTACTATCGTCCCAACTGCACCTAAGAAAACGGCAGCCTTCTACGACTACCGAGTCCAGAGCTAAGTAGAGTACAAGTTTTTCAAAATGGCGTCCAAAATGGCGGCTGTTTTGTTAACTTTGGCTACTATGGGCCAAAACCTGTCGAGTTTGGTCTCTTTGGATTGGGCTTGAAGAGCCCAGGCCAGATCTTGCAAATTATATCCCGAAAAAACAACCCCCGATTTATACGAGCCAAAAAACACCCCAATTTCGACTAAAACAACGACTGTACAAAAACTTACAGACTAAAAATGTGTCACTCTTACAATTAGTGCTATAATTATCTTAAACTATTTTTAGCTAGTGGTTACTGAGATGTTGAGCCCCTATTTGGTACCCCTCGTGTCAACCCTTAAATTTTAAAAATTTCTAATTCGATAAATAAAAGAGACAATTTCCTGAAATTTTTTAGTTATGTAGAAGTTATTAGGGCCCTTTAGATGAATTAATAAAAATGGGGGGTTATCGCGACAAATAATAAAATATGAATTTTTAAAAATTTCGAAAAAATTTAAAATGCAATATCTCAATAACCACTTCACCTTTTTGGTTGCTTGAAACGCCGAATGGTCCCAATCGACGCCCTCCTTCGAAGCCGCTCGGTGCTATTGGCCGCACTCAACTGGAACCGGTACCACGTGGCCACGTGGCGAGGAGTTTTTCCCAGTTTTCTCTGAGCGCGTGGCCCGGAAAAATCCGGAAGATGCTCCAAGTTGTAGGCCTCAATGAGGCGCACCGCCTGGCACCAAAAAATTGTGGTGTCACCGCGCTTATTCTCGCAGCGTTTTAAGTTTTACGTCTGGAATTTTCACAATTTTCACTTTTTCGGTGATTTTTAAACTTTGCCGGGCACTTTCGATCACGCACTTTTCACTATCGGATAAACCGTATTTTTCTGCACAATAAGATGGTAAACTCGATGATAATCGGTTAAAAAATACCACTTTTACGTATTTTAACAGAATATTTTTGCGCGGAGCAGCCTTTGGCACGTGTTATCGTTGCGGGGGGTGACCGCGGTCTCTGGTTAGGTTAGGTTAGGTTAGGTTAGGTTAGGTTAGGTTAGGTTAGGTTAGGTTAGGTTAGGTTAGGTTAGGTTAGGTTAGGTTAGGTTAGGTTAGGTTAGGTTAGGTTAGGTTAGGTTAGGTTAGGTTAGGTTAGGTTAGGTTAGGTTAGGTTAGGTTAGGTTAGGTTAGGTTAGGTTAGGTTAGGTTAGGTTAGGTTAGGTTAGGTTAGGTTAGGTTAGGTTAGGTTAGGTTAGGTTAGGTTAGGTTAGGTTAGGTTAGGTTAGGTTAGGTTAGGTTAGGTTAGGTTAGGTTAGGTTAGGTTAGGTTAGGTTAGGTTAGGTTAGGTTAGGTTAGGTTAGGTTAGGTTAGGTTAGGTTAGGTTAGGTTAGGTTAGGTTAGGTTAGGTTAGGTTAGGTTAGGTTAGGTTAGGTTAGGTTAGGTAGGTTAGGTTAGGTTAGGTTAGGTTAGGTTAGGTTAGGTTAGGTTAGGTTAGGTTAGGTTAGGTTAGGTTAGGTTAGGTTAGGTTAGGTTAGGTTAGGTTAGGTTAGGTTAGGTTAGGTTAGGTTAGGTTAGGTTAGGTTAGGTTAGGTTAGGTTAGGTTAGGTTAGGTTAGGTTAGGTTAGGTTAGGTTAGGTTAGGTTAGGTTAGGTTAGGTTAGGTTAGGTTAGGTTAGGTTAGGTTAGGTTAGGTTAGGTTAGGTTAGGTTAGGTTAGGTTAGGTTAGGTTAGGTTAGGTTAGGTTAGGTTAGGTTAGGTTAGGTTAGGTTAGGTTAGGTTAGGTTAGGTTAGGTTAGGTTAGGTTAGGTTAGGTTAGGTTAGGTTAGGTTAGGTTAGGTTAGGTTAGGTTAGGTTAGGTTAGGTTAGGTTAGGTTAGGTTAGGTTAGGTTAGGTTAGGTTAGTTAGGTTAGGTTAGGTTAGGTTAGGTTAGGTTAGGTTAGGTTAGGTTAGGTTAGGTTAGGTTAGGTTAGGTTAGGTTAGGTTAGGTTAGGTTAGGTTAGGTTAGGTTAGGTTAGGTTAGGTTAGGTTAGGTTAGGTTAGGTTAGGTTAGGTTAGGTTAGGTTAGGTTAGGTTAGGTTAGGTTAGGTTAGGTTAGGTTAGGTTAGGTTAGGTTAGGTTAGGTTAGGTTAGGTTAGGTTAGGTTAGGTTAGGTTAGGTTAGGTTAGGTTAGGTTAGGTTAGGTTAGGTTAGGTTAGGTTAGGTTAGGTTAGGTTAGGTTAGGTTAGGTTAGGTTAGGTTAGGTTAGGTTAGGTTAGGTTAGGTTAGGTTAGGTTAGGTTAGGTTAGGTTAGGTTAGGTTAGGTTAGGTTAGGTTAGGTTAGGTTAGGTTAGGTTAGGTTAGGTTAGGTTAGGTTAGGTTAGGTTAGGTTAGGTTAGGTTAGGTTAGGTTAGGTTAGGTTAGGTTAGGTTAGGTTAGGTTAGGTTAGGTTAGGTTAGGTTAGGTTAGGTTAGGTTAGGTTAGGTTAGGTTAGGTTAGGTTAGGTTAGGTTAGGTTAGGTTAGGTTAGGTTAGGTTAGGTTAGGTTAGGTTAGGTTAGGTTAGGTTAGGTTAGGTTAGGTTAGGTTAGGTTAGGTTAGGTTAGGTTAGGTTAGGTTAGGTTAGGTTAGGTTAGGTTAGGTTAGGTTAGGTTAGGTTAGGTTAGGTTAGGTTAGGTTAGGTTAGGTTAGGTTAGGTTAGGTTAGGTTAGGTTAGGTTAGGTTAGGTTAGGTTAGGTTAGGTTAGGTTAGGTTAGGTTAGGTTAGGTTAGGTTAGGTTAGGTTAGGTTAGGTTAGGTTAGGTTAGGTTAGGTTAGGTTAGGTTAGGTTAGGTTAGGTTAGGTTAGGTTAGGTTAGGTTAGGTTAGGTTAGGTTAGGTTAGGTTAGGTTAGGTTAGGTTAGGTTAGGTTAGGTTAGGTTAGGTTAGGTTAGGTTAGGTTAGGTTAGGTTAGGTTAGGTTAGGTTAGGTTAGGTTAGGTTAGGTTAGGTTAGGTTAGGTTAGGTTAGGTTAGGTTAGGTTAGGTTAGGTTAGGTTAGGTTAGGTTAGGTTAGGTTAGGTTAGGTTAGGTTAGGTTAGGTTAGGTTAGGTTAGGTTAGGTTAGGTTAGGTTAGGTTAGGTTAGGTTAGGTTAGGTTAGGTTAGGTTAGGTTAGGTTAGGTTAGGTTAGGTTAGGTTAGGTTAGGTTAGGTTAGGTTAGGTTAGGTTAGGTTAGGTTAGGTTAGGTTAGGTTAGGTTAGGTTAGGTTAGGTTAGGTTAGGTTAGGTTAGGTTAGGTTAGGTTAGGTTAGGTTAGGTTAGGTTAGGTTAGGTTAGGTTAGGTTAGGTTAGGTTAGGTTAGGTTAGGTTAGGTTAGGTTAGGTTAGGTTAGGTTAGGTTAGGTTAGGTTAGGTTAGGTTAGGTTAGGTTAGGTTAGGTTAGGTTAGGTTAGGTTAGGTTAGGTTAGGTTAGGTTAGGTTAGGTTAGGTTAGGTTAGGTTAGGTTAGGTTAGGTTAGGTTAGGTTAGGTTAGGTTAGGTTAGGTTAGGTTAGGTTAGGTTAGGTTAGGTTAGGTTAGGTTAGGTTAGGTTAGGTTAGGTTAGGTTAGGTTAGGTTAGGTTAGGTTAGGTTAGGTTAGGTTAGGTTAGGTTAGGTTAGGTTAGGTTAGGTTAGGTTAGGTTAGGTTAGGTTAGGTTAGGTTAGGTTAGGTTAGGTTAGGTTAGGTTAGGTTAGGTTAGGTTAGGTTAGGTTAGGTTAGGTTAGGTTAGGTTAGGTTAGGTTAGGTTAGGTTAGGTTAGGTTAGGTTAGGTTAGGTTAGGTTAGGTTAGGTTAGGTTAGGTTAGGTTAGGTTAGGTTAGGTTAGGTTAGGTTAGGTTAGGTTAGGTTAGGTTAGGTTAGGTTAGGTTAGGTTAGGTTAGGTTAGGTTAGGTTAGGTTAGGTTAGGTTAGGTTAGGTTAGGTTAGGTTAGGTTAGGTTAGGTTAGGTTAGGTTAGGTTAGGTTAGGTTAGGTTAGGTTAGGTTAGGTTAGGTTAGGTTAGGTTAGGTTAGGTTAGGTTAGGTTAGGTTAGGTTAGGTTAGGTTAGGTTAGGTTAGGTTAGGTTAGGTTAGGTTAGGTTAGGTTAGGTTAGGTTAGGTTAGGTTAGGTTAGGTTAGGTTAGGTTAGGTTAGGTTAGGTTAGGTTAGGTTAGGTTAGGTTAGGTTAGGTTAGGTTAGGTTAGGTTAGGTTAGGTTAGGTTAGGTTAGGTTAGGTTAGGTTAGGTTAGGTTAGGTTAGGTTAGGTTAGGTTAGGTTAGGTTAGGTTAGGTTAGGTTAGGTTAGGTTAGGTTAGGTTAGGTTAGGTTAGGTTAGGTTAGGTTAGGTTAGGTTAGGTTAGGTTAGGTTAGGTTAGGTTAGGTTAGGTTAGGTTAGGTTAGGTTAGGTTAGGTTAGGTTAGGTTAGGTTAGGTTAGGTTAGGTTAGGTTAGGTTAGGTTAGGTTAGGTTAGGTTAGGTTAGGTTAGGTTAGGTTAGGTTAGGTTAGGTTAGGTTAGGTTAGGTTAGGTTAGGTTAGGTTAGGTTAGGTTAGGTTAGGTTAGGTTAGGTTAGGTTAGGTTAGGTTAGGTTAGGTTAGGTTAGGTTAGGTTAGGTTAGGTTAGGTTAGGTTAGGTTAGGTTAGGTTAGGTTAGGTTAGGTTAGGTTAGGTTAGGTTAGGTTAGGTTAGGTTAGGTTAGGTTAGGTTAGGTTAGGTTAGGTTAGGTTAGGTTAGGTTAGGTTAGGTTAGGTTAGGTTAGGTTAGGTTAGGTTAGGTTAGGTTAGGTTAGGTTAGGTTAGGTTAGGTTAGGTTAGGTTAGGTTAGGTTAGGTTAGGTTAGGTTAGGTTAGGTTAGGTTAGGTTAGGTTAGGTTAGGTTAGGTTAGGTTAGGTTAGGTTAGGTTAGGTTAGGTTAGGTTAGGTTAGGTTAGGTTAGGTTAGGTTAGGTTAGGTTAGGTTAGGTTAGGTTAGGTTAGGTTAGGTTAGGTTAGGTTAGGTTAGGTTAGGTTAGGTTAGGTTAGGTTAGGTTAGGTTAGGTTAGGTTAGGTTAGGTTAGGTTAGGTTAGGTTAGGTTAGGTTAGGTTAGGTTAGGTTAGGTTAGGTTAGGTTAGGTTAGGTTAGGTTAGGTTAGGTTAGGTTAGGTTAGGTTAGGTTAGGTTAGGTTAGGTTAGGTTAGGTTAGGTTAGGTTAGGTTAGGTTAGGTTAGGTTAGGTTAGGTTAGGTTAGGTTAGGTTAGGTTAGGTTAGGTTAGGTTAGGTTAGGTTAGGTTAGGTTAGGTTAGGTTAGGTTAGGTTAGGTTAGGTTAGGTTAGGTTAGGTTAGGTTAGGTTAGGTTAGGTTAGGTTAGGTTAGGTTAGGTTAGGTTAGGTTAGGTTAGGTTAGGTTAGGTTAGGTTAGGTTAGGTTAGGTTAGGTTAGGTTAGGTTAGGTTAGGTTAGGTTAGGTTAGGTTAGGTTAGGTTAGGTTAGGTTAGGTTAGGTTAGGTTAGGTTAGGTTAGGTTAGGTTAGGTTAGGTTAGGTTAGGTTAGGTTAGGTTAGGTTAGGTTAGGTTAGGTTAGGTTAGGTTAGGTTAGGTTAGGTTAGGTTAGGTTAGGTTAGGTTAGGTTAGGTTAGGTTAGGTTAGGTTAGGTTAGGTTAGGTTAGGTTAGGTTAGGTTAGGTTAGGTTAGGTTAGGTTAGGTTAGGTTAGGTTAGGTTAGGTTAGGTTAGGTTAGGTTAGGTTAGGTTAGGTTAGGTTAGGTTAGGTTAGGTTAGGTTAGGTTAGGTTAGGTTAGGTTAGGTTAGGTTAGGTTAGGTTAGGTTAGGTTAGGTTAGGTTAGGTTAGGTTAGGTTAGGTTAGGTTAGGTTAGGTTAGGTTAGGTTAGGTTAGGTTAGGTTAGGTTAGGTTAGGTTAGGTTAGGTTAGGTTAGGTTAGGTTAGGTTAGGTTAGGTTAGGTTAGGTTAGGTTAGGTTAGGTTAGGTTAGGTTAGGTTAGGTTAGGTTAGGTTAGGTTAGGTTAGGTTAGGTTAGGTTAGGTTAGGTTAGGTTAGGTTAGGTTAGGTTAGGTTAGGTTAGGTTAGGTTAGGTTAGGTTAGGTTAGGTTAGGTTAGGTTAGGTTAGGTTAGGTTAGGTTAGGTTAGGTTAGGTTAGGTTAGGTTAGGTTAGGTTAGGTTAGGTTAGGTTAGGTTAGGTTAGGTTAGGTTAGGTTAGGTTAGGTTAGGTTAGGTTAGGTTAGGTTAGGTTAGGTTAGGTTAGGTTAGGTTAGGTTAGGTTAGGTTAGGTTAGGTTAGGTTAGGTTAGGTTAGTAGTTAGGTTAGGTTAGGTTAGGTTAGGTTAGGTTAGGTTAGGTAGGTTAGTTAGGTTAGGTTAGGTTAGGTTAGGTTAGGTTAGGTTAGGTTAGGTTAGGTAGGTTAGGTTAGGTTAGGTTAGGTTAGGTTAGGTTAGGTTAGGTTAGGTTAGGTTAGGTTAGGTTAGGTTAGGTTAGGTTAGGTTAGGTTAGGTTAGGTTAGGTTAGGTTAGGTTAGGTTAGGTTAGGTTAGGTTAGGTTAGGTTAGGTTAGGTTAGGTTAGGTTAGGTTAGGTTAGGTTAGGTTAGGTTAGGTTAGGTTAGGTTAGGTTAGGTTAGGTTAGGTTAGGTTAGGTTAGGTTAGGTTAGGTTAGGTTAGGTTAGGTTAGGTTAGGTTAGGTTAGGTTAGGTTAGGTTAGGTTAGGTTAGGTTAGGTTAGGTTAGGTTAGGTTAGGTTAGGTTAGGTTAGGTTAGGTTAGGTTAGGTTAGGTTAGGTTAGGTTAGGTTAGGTTAGGTTAGGTTAGGTTAGGTTAGGTTAGGTTAGGTTAGGTTAGGTTAGGTTAGGTTAGGTTAGGTTAGGTTAGGTTAGGTTAGGTTAGGTTAGGTTAGGTTAGGTTAGGTTAGGTTAGGTTAGGTTAGGTTAGGTTAGGTTAGGTTAGGTTAGGTTAGGTTAGGTTAGGTTAGGTTAGGTTAGGTTAGGTTAGGTTAGGTTAGGTTAGGTTAGGTTAGGTTAGGTTAGGTTAGGTTAGGTTAGGTTAGGTTAGGTTAGGTTAGGTTAGGTTAGGTTAGGTTAGGTTAGGTTAGGTTAGGTTAGGTTAGGTTAGGTTAGGTTAGGTTAGGTTAGGTTAGGTTAGGTTAGGTTAGGTTAGGTTAGGTTAGGTTAGGTTAGGTTAGGTTAGGTTAGGTTAGGTTAGGTTAGGTTAGGTTAGGTTAGGTTAGGTTAGGTTAGGTTAGGTTAGGTTAGGTTAGGTTAGGTTAGGTTAGGTTAGGTTAGGTTAGGTTAGGTTAGGTTAGGTTAGGTTAGGTTAGGTTAGGTTAGGTTAGGTTAGGTTAGGTTAGGTTAGGTTAGGTTAGGTTAGGTTAGGTTAGGTTAGGTTAGGTTAGGTTAGGTTAGGTTAGGTTAGGTTAGGTTAGGTTAGGTTAGGTTAGGTTAGGTTAGGTTAGGTTAGGTTAGGTTAGGTTAGGTTAGGTTAGGTTAGGTTAGGTTAGGTTAGGTTAGGTTAGGTTAGGTTAGGTTAGGTTAGGTTAGGTTAGGTTAGGTTAGGTTAGGTTAGGTTAGGTTAGGTTAGGTTAGGTTAGGTTAGGTTAGGTTAGGTTAGGTTAGGTTAGGTTAGGTTAGGTTAGGTTAGGTTAGGTTAGGTTAGGTTAGGTTAGGTTAGGTTAGGTTAGGTTAGGTTAGGTTAGGTTAGGTTAGGTTAGGTTAGGTTAGGTTAGGTTAGGTTAGGTTAGGTTAGGTTAGGTTAGGTTAGGTTAGGTTAGGTTAGGTTAGGTTAGGTTAGGTTAGGTTAGGTTAGGTTAGGTTAGGTTAGGTTAGGTTAGGTTAGGTTAGGTTAGGTTAGGTTAGGTTAGGTTAGGTTAGGTTAGGTTAGGTTAGGTTAGGTTAGGTTAGGTTAGGTTAGGTTAGGTTAGGTTAGGTTAGGTTAGGTTAGGTTAGGTTAGGTTAGGTTAGGTTAGGTTAGGTTAGGTTAGGTTAGGTTAGGTTAGGTTAGGTTAGGTTAGGTTAGGTTAGGTTAGGTTAGGTTAGGTTAGGTTAGGTTAGGTTAGGTTAGGTTAGGTTAGGTTAGGTTAGGTTAGGTTAGGTTAGGTTAGGTTAGGTTAGGTTAGGTTAGGTTAGGTTAGGTTAGGTTAGGTTAGGTTAGGTTAGGTTAGGTTAGGTTAGGTTAGGTTAGGTTAGGTTAGGTTAGGTTAGGTTAGGTTAGGTTAGGTTAGGTTAGGTTAGGTTAGGTTAGGTTAGGTTAGGTTAGGTTAGGTTAGGTTAGGTTAGGTTAGGTTAGGTTAGGTTAGGTTAGGTTAGGTTAGGTTAGGTTAGGTTAGGTTAGGTTAGGTTAGGTTAGGTTAGGTTAGGTTAGGTTAGGTTAGGTTAGGTTAGGTTAGGTTAGGTTAGGTTAGGTTAGGTTAGGTTAGGTTAGGTTAGGTTAGGTTAGGTTAGGTTAGGTTAGGTTAGGTTAGGTTAGGTTAGGTTAGGTTAGGTTAGGTTAGGTTAGGTTAGGTTAGGTTAGGTTAGGTTAGGTTAGGTTAGGTTAGGTTAGGTTAGGTTAGGTTAGGTTAGGTTAGGTTAGGTTAGGTTAGGTTAGGTTAGGTTAGGTTAGGTTAGGTTAGGTTAGGTTAGGTTAGGTTAGGTTAGGTTAGGTTAGGTTAGGTTAGGTTAGGTTAGGTTAGGTTAGGTTAGGTTAGGTTAGGTTAGGTTAGGTTAGGTTAGGTTAGGTTAGGTTAGGTTAGGTTAGGTTAGGTTAGGTTAGGTTAGGTTAGGTTAGGTTAGGTTAGGTTAGGTTAGGTTAGGTTAGGTTAGGTTAGGTTAGGTTAGGTTAGGTTAGGTTAGGTTAGGTTAGGTTAGGTTAGGTTAGGTTAGGTTAGGTTAGGTTAGGTTAGGTTAGGTTAGGTTAGGTTAGGTTAGGTTAGGTTAGGTTAGGTTAGGTTAGGTTAGGTTAGGTTAGGTTAGGTTAGGTTAGGTTAGGTTAGGTTAGGTTAGGTTAGGTTAGGTTAGGTTAGGTTAGGTTAGGTTAGGTTAGGTTAGGTTAGGTTAGGTTAGGTTAGGTTAGGTTAGGTTAGGTTAGGTTAGGTTAGGTTAGGTTAGGTTAGGTTAGGTTAGGTTAGGTTAGGTTAGGTTAGGTTAGGTTAGGTTAGGTTAGGTTAGGTTAGGTTAGGTTAGGTTAGGTTAGGTTAGGTTAGGTTAGGTTAGGTTAGGTTAGGTTAGGTTAGGTTAGGTTAGGTTAGGTTAGGTTAGGTTAGGTTAGGTTAGGTTAGGTTAGGTTAGGTTAGGTTAGGTTAGGTTAGGTTAGGTTAGGTTAGGTTAGGTTAGGTTAGGTTAGGTTAGGTTAGGTTAGGTTAGGTTAGGTTAGGTTAGGTTAGGTTAGGTTAGGTTAGGTTAGGTTAGGTTAGGTTAGGTTAGGTTAGGTTAGGTTAGGTTAGGTTAGGTTAGGTTAGGTTAGGTTAGGTTAGGTTAGGTTAGGTTAGGTTAGGTTAGGTTAGGTTAGGTTAGGTTAGGTTAGGTTAGGTTAGGTTAGGTTAGGTTAGGTTAGGTTAGGTTAGGTTAGGTTAGGTTAGGTTAGGTTAGGTTAGGTTAGGTTAGGTTAGGTTAGGTTAGGTTAGGTTAGGTTAGGTTAGGTTAGGTTAGGTTAGGTTAGGTTAGGTTAGGTTAGGTTAGGTTAGGTTAGGTTAGGTTAGGTTAGGTTAGGTTAGGTTAGGTTAGGTTAGGTTAGGTTAGGTTAGGTTAGGTTAGGTTAGGTTAGGTTAGGTTAGGTTAGGTTAGGTTAGGTTAGGTTAGGTTAGGTTAGGTTAGGTTAGGTTAGGTTAGGTTAGGTTAGGTTAGGTTAGGTTAGGTTAGGTTAGGTTAGGTTAGGTTAGGTTAGGTTAGGTTAGGTTAGGTTAGGTTAGGTTAGGTTAGGTTAGGTTAGGTTAGGTTAGGTTAGGTTAGGTTAGGTTAGGTTAGGTTAGGTTAGGTTAGGTTAGGTTAGGTTAGGTTAGGTTAGGTTAGGTTAGGTTAGGTTAGGTTAGGTTAGGTTAGGTTAGGTTAGGTTAGGTTAGGTTAGGTTAGGTTAGGTTAGGTTAGGTTAGGTTAGGTTAGGTTAGGTTAGGTTAGGTTAGGTTAGGTTAGGTTAGGTTAGGTTAGGTTAGGTTAGGTTAGGTTAGGTTAGGTTAGGTTAGGTTAGGTTAGGTTAGGTTAGGTTAGGTTAGGTTAGGTTAGGTTAGGTTAGGTTAGGTTAGGTTAGGTTAGGTTAGGTTAGGTTAGGTTAGGTTAGGTTAGGTTAGGTTAGGTTAGGTTAGGTTAGGTTAGGTTAGGTTAGGTTAGGTTAGGTTAGGTTAGGTTAGGTTAGGTTAGGTTAGGTTAGGTTAGGTTAGGTTAGGTTAGGTTAGGTTAGGTTAGGTTAGGTTAGGTTAGGTTAGGTTAGGTTAGGTTAGGTTAGGTTAGGTTAGGTTAGGTTAGGTTAGGTTAGGTTAGGTTAGGTTAGGTTAGGTTAGGTTAGGTTAGGTTAGGTTAGGTTAGGTTAGGTTA
The DNA here is from genome assembly GCA_947359405.1 of Antitype chi. Classification (NCBI taxonomy): domain Eukaryota; kingdom Metazoa; phylum Arthropoda; class Insecta; order Lepidoptera; family Noctuidae; genus Antitype; species Antitype chi. The sequence goes on from CANAHZ010000003.1 coordinate 12,403, forward strand.
GGTTAGGTTAGGTTAGGTTAGGTTAGGTTAGGTTAGGTTAGGTTAGGTTAGGTTAGGTTAGGTTAGGTTAGGTTAGGTTAGGTTAGGTTAGGTTAGGTTAGGTTAGGTTAGGTTAGGTTAGGTTAGGTTAGGTTAGGTTAGGTTAGGTTAGGTTAGGTTAGGTTAGGTTAGGTTAGGTTAGGTTAGGTTAGGTTAGGTTAGGTTAGGTTAGGTTAGGTTAGGTTAGGTTAGGTTAGGTTAGGTTAGGTTAGGTTAGGTTAGGTTAGGTTAGAGGTTAGGTTAGGTTAGGTTAGGTTAGGTTAGGTTAGGTTAGGTTAGGTTAGGTTAGGTTAGGTTAGGTTAGGTTAGGTTAGGTTAGGTTAGGTTAGGTTAGGTTAGGTTAGGTTAGGTTAGGTTAGGTTAGGTTAGGTTAGGTTAGGTTAGGTTAGGTTAGGTTAGGTTAGGTTAGGTTAGGTTAGGTTAGGTTAGGTTAGGTTAGGTTAGGTTAGGTTAGGTTAGGTTAGGTTAGGTTAGGTTAGGTTAGGTTAGGTTAGGTTAGGTTAGGTTAGGTTAGGTTAGGTTAGGTTAGGTTAGGTTAGGTTAGGTTAGGTTAGGTTAGGTTAGGTTAGGTTAGGTTAGGTTAGGTTAGGTTAGGTTAGGTTAGGTTAGGTTAGGTTAGGTTAGGTTAGGTTAGGTTAGGTTAGGTTAGGTTAGGTTAGGTTAGGTTAGGTTAGGTTAGGTTAGGTTAGGTTAGGTTAGGTTAGGTTAGGTTAGGTTAGGTTAGGTTAGGTTAGGTTAGGTTAGGTTAGGTTAGGTTAGGTTAGGTTAGGTTAGGTTAGGTTAGGTTAGGTTAGGTTAGGTTAGGTTAGGTTAGGTTAGGTTAGGTTAGGTTAGGTTAGGTTAGGTTAGGTTAGGTTAGGTTAGGTTAGGTTAGGTTAGGTTAGGTTAGGTTAGGTTAGGTTAGGTTAGGTTAGGTTAGGTTAGGTTAGGTTAGGTTAGGTTAGGTTAGGTTAGGTTAGGTTAGGTTAGGTTAGGTTAGGTTAGGTTAGGTTAGGTTAGGTTAGGTTAGGTTAGGTTAGGTTAGGTTAGGTTAGGTTAGGTTAGGTTAGGTTAGGTTAGGTTAGGTTAGGTTAGGTTAGGTTAGGTTAGGTTAGGTTAGGTTAGGTTAGGTTAGGTTAGGTTAGGTTAGGTTAGGTTAGGTTAGGTTAGGTTAGGTTAGGTTAGGTTAGGTTAGGTTAGGTTAGGTTAGGTTAGGTTAGGTTAGGTTAGGTTAGGTTAGGTTAGGTTAGGTTAGGTTAGGTTAGGTTAGGTTAGGTTAGGTTAGGTTAGGTTAGGTTAGGTTAGGTTAGGTTAGGTTAGGTTAGGTTAGGTTAGGTTAGGTTAGGTTAGGTTAGGTTAGGTTAGGTTAGGTTAGGTTAGGTTAGGTTAGGTTAGGTTAGGTTAGGTTAGGTTAGGTTAGGTTAGGTTAGGTTAGGTTAGGTTAGGTTAGGTTAGGTTAGGTTAGGTTAGGTTAGGTTAGGTTAGGTTAGGTTAGGTTAGGTTAGGTTAGGTTAGGTTAGGTTAGGTTAGGTTAGGTTAGGTTAGGTTAGGTTAGGTTAGGTTAGGTTAGGTTAGGTTAGGTTAGGTTAGGTTAGGTTAGGTTAGGTTAGGTTAGGTTAGGTTAGGTTAGGTTAGGTTAGGTTAGGTTAGGTTAGGTTAGGTTAGGTTAGGTTAGGTTAGGTTAGGTTAGGTTAGGTTAGGTTAGGTTAGGTTAGGTTAGGTTAGGTTAGGTTAGGTTAGGTTAGGTTAGGTTAGGTTAGGTTAGGTTAGGTTAGGTTAGGTTAGGTTAGGTTAGGTTAGGTTAGGTTAGGTTAGGTTAGGTTAGGTTAGGTTAGGTTAGGTTAGGTTAGGTTAGGTTAGGTTAGGTTAGGTTAGGTTAGGTTAGGTAGGTTAGGTTAGGTTAGGTTAGGTTAGGTTAGGTTAGGTTAGGTTAGGTTAGGTTAGGTTAGGTTAGGTTAGGTTAGGTTAGGTTAGGTTAGGTTAGGTTAGGTTAGGTTAGGTTAGGTTAGGTTAGGTTAGGTTAGGTTAGGTTAGGTTAGGTTAGGTTAGGTTAGGTTAGGTTAGGTTAGGTTAGGTTAGGTTAGGTTAGGTTAGGTTAGGTTAGGTTACGGTTAGGTTAGGTTAGGTTAGGTTAGGTTAGGTTAGGTTAGGTTAGGTTAGGTTAGGTTAGGTTAGGTTAGGTTAGGTTAGGTTAGGTTAGGTTAGGTTAGGTTAGGTTAGGTTAGGTTAGGTTAGGTTAGGTTAGGTTAGGTTAGGTTAGGTTAGGTTAGGTTAGGTTAGGTTAGGTTAGGTTAGGTTAGGTTAGGTTAGGTTAGGTTAGGTTAGGTTAGGTTAGGTTAGGTTAGGTTAGGTTAGGTTAGGTTAGGTTAGGTTAGGTTAGGTTAGGTTAGGTTAGGTTAGGTTAGGTTAGGTTAGGTTAGGTTAGGTTAGGTTAGGTTAGGTTAGGTTAGGTTAGGTTAGGTTAGGTTAGGTTAGGTTAGGTTAGGTTAGGTTAGGTTAGGTTAGGTTAGGTTAGGTTAGGTTAGGTTAGGTTAGGTTAGGTTAGGTTAGGTTAGGTTAGGTTAGGTTAGGTTAGGTTAGGTTAGGTTAGGTTAGGTTAGGTTAGGTTAGGTTAGGTTAGGTTAGGTTAGGTTAGGTTAGGTTAGGTTAGGTTAGGTTAGGTTAGGTTAGGTTAGGTTAGGTTAGGTTAGGTTAGGTTAGGTTAGGTTAGGTTAGGTTAGGTTAGGTTAGGTTAGGTTAGGTTAGGTTAGGTTAGGTTAGGTTAGGTTAGGTTAGGTTAGGTTAGGTTAGGTTAGGTTAGGTTAGGTTAGGTTAGGTTAGGTTAGGTTAGGTTAGGTTAGGTTAGGTTAGGTTAGGTTAGGTTAGGTTAGGTTAGGTTAGGTTAGGTTAGGTTAGGTTAGGTTAGGTTAGGTTAGGTTAGGTTAGGTTAGGTTAGGTTAGGTTAGGTTAGGTTAGGTTAGGTTAGGTTAGGTTAGGTTAGGTTAGGTTAGGTTAGGTTAGGTTAGGTTAGGTTAGGTTAGGTTAGGTTAGGTTAGGTTAG
>CANAHZ010000004.1:0-22443 GCA_947359405.1 Antitype chi
TGCGGGTTGTTCGAAAGAGATACCGCGGCCCCTGGCACACAGGCAACTGAGGGAACAGGGGTGGGTTTTAGTCAGTAAAAGTCTGACACGCCCTCCCGCTCCACCCAGAGCGGGAGAAGTTATTTGATGATTTCCCACCCGAAAAAAAAAAAAAAAAGGTTGACGTTCAAAAGTGCCTATTTGAAATAAATGCTTTGACTTTTACTATAAGCCCGACAAGCTTGTTCCCAGTCAGTATATCGAAACAGCAGTCAGACTTACAACCACTAGCTACACCAACGAGGCAGTCGCCTCATTATACTCGTATATTAAAACTGAACACCTCGGGGCGATGGCCCAGCATGGCCCAGCGTGGCCCAGCATGACCCAACATACGAGCGAGGAAATTTTCAGAACATAGTCACGATGTGGCCCGCGGCGGGAAGGATATTGTAGTGAGAGTGATTCTCAAAGTTGTGTCTGTTGGTACACTGTTTTTAATTTTTTTTGGAAATTGAAAATCCACTTCAATGGTAGTGGTCTCAAGAGCGCATACTGAATGAGTAACGTAATAATATCGCGGCGAATTTTTGTCCTGGGCTGGATCTTCAACGCAGTTACTACCCAATAACTGGGTTATGGAGGTAAGATAGGCAGTCGCTCCATGTAAAATACTGGTATTCAGCTGCATACTGTTAAGACTGGAAGCCGACCCCAAACATAGTTGGGAAGAGGCTGGGCAAATGATGATAATTATCTTCAATGTCCTGATTAGCTCCGACAATTGAAAATCCAACAGTGTGTTTTTTGACGAGATGCATTCAATTGGATTTTTATCCGACGAAAAAACGCATAGTTTTTTACAGAATAGTCCGATTTTGATAATTCTTTTTTTATTGGAAAGGAAAGTCCCATATAAATTTGGAAAAAAAAAACGAATTTAAGGGTAGGAAAACAGGGGATGATTGATTGTTCATTCACAGATTTTGATGCTGAGTTGTGTATTGCAAAAAGTAATCAAAAATTAAGCATGCAGTAATTATTAGATTATAACCAATTTTTAAAACAAAATTTAACCACCGAAAAACCTGAAAAGCAAAAAAAAAATCCTTTTTTGTTTAACTTTAATAACTAAGTTCGGAAGTCGGTGACTTTGGATATGTATTTTAATTTTATGTCACCGCCTTCCAAATTTAGTTATGAAGGTTAAACAAAAAAGGTTTTTTATTTTTGGCTGTTCAGTTTTTTCGCCGGTTGAATTTTTTTGTTTAAATTTTTTTTCAACGCTCGGTTCAACACCGAGTGTTGAAAATCCACTGAGGGATTAAATCCCGACGGGATATTTTTACGTCTAGGTAAACGTCTTAGACAATAAGCATCACATTTGCGGAGTCTCGCTAGCTAATTCAACTCGACCTTCTATTATATCATCACTAGCTTTTGCAAGTGGCTTCGCCCGCGTGCAGGTCGAAAATTATCCCAAGGGAACGTACTACCGGGATAAAAGTAGTAATAATAATAGAGTGGTTAGGAGTAGTAGTAATTTCATCCAAATCCGTTCAGCCATTTTAGCGTGATTGAGTAAGAAACATCCAAACATATAAATATACAAACTTTCACATTTCGCACCTTTAGAATTAGAGAGACCTATTTTGCATGCGGCTGATTTCGCATTAGGTCTGTATAATTCTAGAACTATAGAGACCTATTTTGCTTGCGGCTGATTTCGCATTAGGACTCTATGATTCTAGAACTATAGAGATCTATTTTGTTTGCGGCTAATTTCGCATTAGGTATCTATAATTCTAGAACTATAGAGACCTATTTTGCTTGCGGCTGATTTCGCATTAGGTATCTATAATTCCAGAACTATAGAGACCTATTTTGCTTGCGGCTAATTTCGCATTAGGTATCTATAATTCCAGAACTATAGAGACCTATTTTGCTTGCGGCTGATTTCGCATTAGGAGTCTATAATTCTAGAGGTGCGATTTATAATATTAGTAAGATTAAATTCCACGATGGTGGTCTAATACATTTATTTCATTGCATTCTAATGAACTATTCGAGATTTGTTTTAATCTATCGTCATGATATCATCATTTATTTATTTAATACTTCACGCACAGAAATGCACAGAGGCGGACTTCATCATCATCACCACCGCAGCATCATCGCCTAGCCTGTATCCAACGATGTCGGGGTCGGTTTCCAGTCTAACCAGATGCAGCCGAATACCAGCGTTCTACATGGAGCGATTGCCTACCTGACCTCCACAACGCAGTAATTGGGTAATATGATAACCCTTGACAAGACACCACCTGACGACCCGTAACGACTGTCAAAGATCCACGAATGACAGCCGGGACCAACAGCTATGCGCAGTGGTAGACCGCGAAATTCAAATTTTCTTACGTTTTTGCAATTTTCAGGTCAGTATCAGGTTGTATCCTGATCAAAATGTGATTTGCGAATATAACAGGTACGTGTTTACAGAACTAAGTCATTAGAATGTCTAATATATCTCTTATAAGTTAGATTTCTTCCACAAGCACTTTTCCATAAGAAATTTGTTCTTATGGAACAAATCTAACTTAGAAAGATGTATTATTGATTCTAATGATTATAAATCTGTAAATACGTACATGTTATAGTCGCAAATCATATTTTGATCAAGTAACAAGCTGACACTCACCTGAAAATTGCAAAAAACTTAACAAAATTTGAATTTCGCGCTCTACCACTGCGCATTCACCTTAACGTGCTATCCGACGCATGGAGGGGTATTTCTTGGTATGTAAAGATAGTCACCCATACACGGACCAACCGTGGTAGGCGAAGCTTAACCTGAGTTATGGGTAGCTCACTATCCGGTAAGGACCAAGCCCGGGTCGACGGCGCGTTGTGTTCCACGCGCGTCTCAAAGAGATGAAAGCATTAACTGGTAGGGCCAGCAAGGGCCGATGCCTGCAAGAGGTGCGGGTTGTTCGAAAGATTTACCGTGGCCCCTGGCACACAGGCAACTGAAGGAACACGTGTGGGTTTTAGTCAGTAAAAGTCTAAAACGCCCTCCTGCAACACCCAGAGCCGGAGAAGTTATTTAAAAAAACACCCACAAAAACTAAAAAAAAACAACCTGTTCGATCGACGCGTGCGGCTGTTATAACTTAGCCACAAGCCCCGAAATTGTCGTGATATAAGTTTCCTAATTAATTTACTACAAATACAGTATAGTGTATTATAATTCCAGACACCATTTGCAATTCAATTCACATTTCAAACTAAAATGAGCAACAAGATACGTTTAATTTAAAATATAAATAATCATTAAGGCCTTGCTTCCCCCAATAAGGGGGAAAGGGGACTAAATTATGTCCCATTAACGGAAAATGGGGATCATAAGATAGCTCTAATAGGGAATTACGTTATCTGAATACCCTGGGTCTTACGTAGTGGGAATTTTCGTCCATGTCATCGTGTCGTAGGTCGTGGGCTCAAACCGAGTCAGGTAACATTATTTTGTGTAAATTATTTCATCACCACTGCTCTTAAAACGCTGAAGGAAAACATAGTGAGGAAACCGGCATGTCCTAGGGTCAAATAAAGACATGTGACGTTCTCGAACCCGCAACGGGTCGAGTGGTGGATTTTGGTCTGCTTCCAATCACTGAGAGGAGGCCTGTGTCTCAGCAGTGGGGAACTATATAGACTGATTTATGCTTAATGGGCCTGCAATGCACCGATCTGCCATTTCTCAAAAAATTTGGGTTCCGCTTCGGAGTCTAACCAGATGCAGGTGAATACCAGTATTATTTTACATGAAGCGGATGCCTATCTGACCTCCCTTGGTAAGACTAGATGTATTGTTATACACCATCTCAAGCTAGTATTCCTCGCAACAACCCACCAATTTAATATTAAAATTCCGAACAACGGACCAAGATTCGTTCTTTCTTAAAAATAAAAAGTTACTTAAAACTGCTTCACGAAACTTTAAAATTTAATTCTCAAGTCGTAAGTACAGTGTTCAAGTTTGAGAACCACTGTTTTCAACAAATAGTTTGTTCGCCCCGAGCTGGCTAGCAATAAAACTAGTTTTATACGAAATAAGTACTCTTTCGAAATTTTATTTTCTATTTACTGTACACTATTCAATTTTATTTGACAGGAATGCCTAGGAAATCATGCTCTGAATCGGGCGCCGCCAGTAGGGACTGGTCATCTCTTAGCTCCCACGGCTTATTTTCATTTCTAAATTGTTATTTTATTTTTTTGTTTTAATTACGGACGCTTATAATGTGCACGTCTTTTTACATCGTTCTCACATTGATAATTTCAACATAATGATGTAACCAACTGATTGTAACAAAGTCATGATTTTAAAAGAGTGTCCATGGAGTTTCTTGCCCGTTCTTCTCCATAGGTACCTACGCTTTGGAATGGGCAACTAGCTTCATCTTTCTATCTCACCGACCTTGACAATTCAAAAGTGCCAGTAATTGGTTTATTTGAAATAAATGCTTTGAGTTTGAGTTTGAGTTTGAATTGTGATTTTTGGGTTAACATTTGATGTACAGAATGGCATTCATCGATGCGCAAACTGTAACCATGAATTTACTACATGATTCTAGAACTAGACTAGAATCATGTGCTGTTCGCCGAAAAATGTATATGCTAGTGGGTCTTACAATCTAGACCCCCAAATTTCTCGTCGATTATCAACAAAACTGCAATATCTATGGGGTGAAAATGTACGGAATAGCTAATTTCTTTTCAAAAACCGACGAAAAATTTAAATTTAGTGCGAGTAAAAATCATGTACACGGCGACTATTCTCGTACATTACCAGTTCTAGCTGACGTCGCATTGTATAGGCTCTTCGTACAATAAGAAGTCAGATTATATTGGAAATGTTTATATAGCTTGATACGTCGACGCGAACTGAATCCATGGTATTCCTGGTAACCAACAGGTGCGCTTCGATGTCCCTGTTAATCGTATGTTCTTTTTACATTATAGATTTAATGGCCACGTATCGACAATCGTCCCGTGGGACGCACCCTAGCAGGCTTAGCACGAGCACCGATTTATCGACGGAAGAATAGACATGACTATTAACTAAATGATGTACAATAGGAGAAAATAGCTATGTTTTTCTATTAATTATCACAGTTATGCGTTCTAAACAAATCATAATTTTGTAGATAATCGTATATACTTTGTGGCCGTCGAGTAGAAAGTTGGTTGTCAGTGTGATTTTGACAGTTTGGGAAGAAATATTCTTCTGAAATAGTCTACATTTATAAAGACAGAAGATCGTTGGAAACGAAAGACAAAATGACAGATTGTAGAAGGATATCTACAGTGCGATGTCAAAAATGGAGAAACGAAATGTTACTTTGTTTTGAAAAAGCACTGTCTATTTTTCGTAGAAATAGAAAGCGTCATGCTCTAAGCCTGCAGCTAGATGACCCACGACTTTACCGACCGACCGTTGCGTTGATGTTAACACAGAACTGGTTGAAGTGGCGGGGCTTGGGCGAGGCCTATGTCCAGCGGTAGACGTCTTTCGGCTAAAATGATAATGACGGTAATGGCAATTATGCTTGTTAAGTATTACATTAGTCATAGATGAAAGACAGAAGATTTCTTTAGGTAAACATTTCCTTAGTTTGTTTATTGTTTATATTGCTACACACGCCTGTGAAATTTTACCAAATCCTACTAATATTATAAATGTGAGAGTTTGTATGTTTAGTTGTTACTCAATCACGCAAAAACGGCTGAAGAGATTTGGATGAAATTTGGCACACAGATAGTTTGTAACCTGGAATAACACATAGGTTACTTTTTATCCCGATAGTAAGTTTCAGTGGGATAATTTTAGACCTCCATGCGCGCGAAATCGCTGGTAAAAGTTAATACATAATTGTATAAGACCCTGTATAATACAACCCTGCCAGCCCACCCCCTCGGGAAAATAAGCGAGATGTTATGTTATACTTTCAGTATGAACCCACATGAAGGTAGAAAGTAACTTTGCCAAGTTAATCCAAGGGTATTTGGTAAATCTTTTGTTTCCCGAGGTTTGAGGTCCTCAATCCGATTAAGGGATCTTCGGATCGAAATTGCTGGCAACACTGGCAACTATGTGTTTTGTTATTTTGTAGTTCAGTAAACATTGTTTTTTTTTGGTTAACCTTTAGTTCTTGTGTTTTTGTTAGGGAGATGAGAATGTTGGGATGTATGACCAAAATGGATAAAATATCAAGTGATACATGCAAAAAAATATTATTTTATTTATTTTTATTTTTCTTTAAAAAAACGTTGCCCCACACTATATACACACACACTACATTGTGGCAATATTCTGTTATTTATACAGTCTGAGTTTTTGTTTTTTTTGGCCATTTCACCTATGTTGACGATGTTCTAATATTCACAATGCCAGTAGAACTAGTGTAACTACTAAAAGCATAAATAATAAATCATAACCCGCCTTTAAGGTTTGCTGTAGTCGGGTAAAAAAAAACCTAAAATGGACTCAGGATTCGCATTTCAAAAATACTGCGTGCTTTGCACCACATGATAATACTGAAATCTTACGACAGTGGCAGAGTATACCCGATTCAGCGTCACCTAGCCGAGCGTGACGGTTAAAGCGGTGATTTCTTGAAAACGCTCAAAAAGGTGGTTTTTTAAACAAGTGTATCTCTTGAACCGTAAATAATTTGAAAGCAAAAAAATATATGATATTTTCAAGTCTTTTTTGCATAGAGTGATGGAACTCAAAACATAATTAAACATACTAATGCATCAAAAAAATCATCAAAGTCACCTCTTAATTATCTTTAAAACCAGTTTATCCCTTAAATAACAATTATAATTATAATTAAAAATATACCATAAAATTCCAAATACCAAACAGCATCCAGTGCTGGATTATTAATTATTAAATAGTTAATATCTAATTTTATACGATTTTATTTGCATTTTTACGACAATGCTTGGTCATTTATTATTCGGATTTATTACAACAGATTTTAACCCGTATCGGATTGGAATAAGAACTATTATCGCTCATAACGACAGTATCTAAAGTTACCAGGGCCTTAAGGAGGTCTAATCTCTAAGCATAAAATCCATAGTTGCGGTCAAAATTACGGGTGGTACTCGCGTATCAACTACGGATAAGATTCGTTCGGGTCACGAAATAAGAATGTTTGACACCATGATTCGACAGTTATCTCTACTCCCAATGTGTTTTTGCCCGACCGAAAAAGTTAGGGTTAATTCAGAGGTATCGAACTACTTTCGGACGGGCCGTATCTTCGTTGACGGACTTACAAAGTAGGCAAGGCACCCTGTTTTGTATTTTGAACCTTATTTCAATTAAGTACAGAAACAGGATTTAAGATGATTTGAAAAAAAAAATTAAGTTAGTCGGAACATAAAGTTTTAAATACTGAAACTGGGTCGAATATTTGGGCTTGGAATAAGGTCAGGCTTGGCTTTGAACGAATGAATGAATGATCTATTTGTATGCGTGAATGAAGAGAGAAAGAAGGGAGTCATCACATCTAGATTTTATATTTCGACTTTGCTTGCAATAAGAATGGAATAGATTTGATATGACAATCACGTGTGATCTACGAGGCTTCACGTCGACTATTTGATTGAACAGCATTAATATGACTTCGTTACAAGCAATTGAGTTGACGAAAATTAGGATAAAGGTGCGGTGGAGTCGAAAAGTTATGTTTTTATTTGTGAATTATGGAAAACTTTTAATACCGTCAACTGTGGCATCTTAAATTTCCATGAGCAACTTTACCAATGAAAATTTTTAAAAAAATCTCTCGATTATTAAAAAGTTGTTACAAATAGTAGATTATTCTTCTTCTGTATTAGTGGCAACATATTTTTAGTTATCGAGAGAAATTTAAGTACAGTTCTCATTGGTAAAGTTGCTCATGGAAAGTAAAGATGCCACAGTTGACTGTACTTTGTGTTGTTCCAAGACAACTCCGTGCCTCGCAAAGCACGTTAAGCCGTTGGTCCCGGCTGTCATTCGTGGATCTTTGACAGTCGTTACGGGTCGTCAGAAGCCCGAAAGTCTGACAACCAGTCTTACCAAGGGGTATCGTGTTACCCAGTCAGAGGTCAGATAGGCAGTTGCTCCATGTAACATAACATAACATCAGGCCTTGTTTCCCCGTTTTTAGGCAGAGGTGCACCCACACCCACATTTCGCCAGATATGATAAGGTCCCATGTAACAGGGGTTGAGCATATTGCTACCAACCGGGGACAAATTCAGAATCCGGGCTGCTACTGAAGAATTCCAGATAGGAAAAGACGTTGTTAATCAATAAAGCCTATTATAAAGTTAATGATTATTGAAATGATAAATGTAATTAGTATTCAATTTTATTAAATTTTTAATTAAAATAAGGATAATAAAATTATATAATTAATAACTGTCAATAAATGCTCAAATCATAATATTTGTCTAAAATCATGTTTGTTTATGGAGGTAAGAAATATTTCACGCAACCGTGCGTCGCGGCTGCGTTGTGACCGGATGTGTGAGTAAACGAGGCAAAAGTGGTATGTAAGGATCGGAACTGGTGGCGCTCTGTAGTTTGTTAGTTAGTGGAGGAAGGCGTGCGTTTTAATTTAATTGACCTATAATAATGTGTATATTTTAGTACAATAGATATTTGCACACCTATTTTTTTTATTTTTTTTGTTGGGAAGTCATCAAATAACTTCTTCCGCTCTGGGTGGAGCGGGAGGGCGTGTCAGACTTTTATTATTGTATGTATCACCTCATGTAACTACCCATATTCAAGCAAATAAATGATTTGATTTGATTTGTTCTATGTAAAATACTGGTATTCAGCTGCATCTGGTTAGACCGGAAGCAGACCCCAATATAGTTGAGACAAGGCTAGCTAGATAATGATGATGACGACTCGAAGATCGACAGGTTTTACCCGCCATGGCAACCATGCCGTTGGCCTATAAGTCGTGGGTTCGCTTTCAACCAATCTGTTTGTCTCAAGAGGCCATTTCAAACAACTGTGAAAACTGTGAACCATTTAATGTGTCCCTAAAGAACAATGAAGGGAAGTTTTTGACAATCTAATTCATTATTTGGCGATGTATGGTGATTGTCGTGCTGTTTAATGGTAGTAAAGTTAAGGAAATGGATTGTTTAGCAAATCCCTACCAATCCCTTCTAATTTGTTATATTATAATTCCGAATCCGCTGGATGTGGGAAGCACAAGACCGGTCGAAGTGGAAAAGTCTGGGGGAGGCCTATGTCCAGCAGTGGACGTCTTTCGGCTGAAATGATGATTATTATGATTATTGCGAAATTTACCCTTTATGTCTGTCTGTCTGTTACGCTTTCACGCCTAAACCGCTGAACGATCGTCATGAAATTAGGCAGAGACATAGCCTGGGATATGGAGAAGGTTTGTACGCGATAACCGGCATCCACGCGGGCGGACAAAAGCTGGTTGACTATAAACTTGAATTGTCCGTATATTTTAAGGTTAGTTTTGAGCAGTACTTTTTGCTGTAATGTCAATAAACGCATTTTATTTGTTTATTTTCAAATCACAGCTGCCGTTCTATATTAATCGTTTAAAAAGGCTGTATATAACATGGGGCAGTAGTATGTCAATCTAAATAATAATATTTCCTTTACCAAACAAGACAAGGACAAGAAATTTAGGCTCTTTAGATGCACGGCGTTTAGCCGCAGCATCAACTAATTTAACGCCGTGCAATAAATGGACTTACCTAAGTCACACGTATCGTATACTATGTTATAGCTCGTATGACGTAAACACGCGCTTACTCACGATTTTCAGTGTAAAAATGGACTACTAAGTCACAGAAAATCGTGATTTACATGCGGGGTCATCATTACTTTTCAAGAGACTCGTGAAGGAGCATTACTTGTTGTTCTGATTTCGATGTAGCTGTAATAATCTGTAGTCGTCATTTATTTTCTTTGCTTTTATTTTTAGTATGTATGTATTTAAAAGTATCAATTATACAGCATTTATATCTATGTAACTATTATAATGAAATTGTACATATATTATGCACCAATTACAACCCCATTTTTATGTCAACGCAATCAGTGTCCATTCCAAGGATGCCTGGAAGAGATCGCAGAAAGCGATAAGGCCGCCCATGTATGTTTTTAGTTTTAAATGTTTTATTAAAGCGTATAATATTTAAATAAATAAATAATGTCTTAAATTATCGCAAGTTTCGCTATCTTCTTTTATAACATGTGAGATCTATCATGTGGTTTGGCAGCGCATTTAGCATCTAGAATTCTAGATAGATTTATAAATATTTCTAAATGAACCGACAGCTATGCTGCGGGAGAGTTCGTTCCGCCACTTCTTCCCGGCTGAAGCACTACAAAATGATGAAGGGCTCTCATATAATTTTGAGGTTCAAAAAGTGCCAATTCTCAGCCTTATTAGAATAAATGACGATAGAAACTGGGAAAGAAGATTGGCAAAAAAACTATTTCAAAGGAATTCGACTCCATACCTCTTTTTTCCCCCCCATATTTGCTTGTATGTCATAAACTCGATTGTGGCAGACTATCGAGTCACGCAGCTCTGCTCGTTAAGTGCCATATTGTAATGTTATAAACTTATAAGTATTAACTATATTACTAGCTTGTTAGTCTAGTGGTCACAAGAGCGCCTGCGGGCTGAGGGTTCCTGGGATCTCCGTGTTGGCAAGAATATTTCGAGGTTTGTCCATTAGGAATTTGTCAGTAAGTATAGGATATGATATTAGCCCGATTGATGGCATTAGGTTCGCCCCCTATTATATGGGCCTTTAAGGTTGAACAACTCAATATTTTTCCCATGCAAACTTCGGAAGTGTATTACTCCACTGTTCGACAATGTACATCAAAAATTAAACATGGTATGGTTTTGTCTCATTATTAATATTGTCTGTACGGAAACAGAATACTAAATTAAAAAGCCATTAAAAAGTTAGGAGCCAACAAAGTTTAGATTTTCTTGCTAATTTAACCAAACTTTGGGCGTGTTTAAGTAATAAAAGAAGTGTAAAATCTCCAAAACCAAGTCGGTACCGAAAAAGTTCAATTTTCGTAAAGTTCAATAAACTTTATTAGACATTGATTTATGCAGGGGTTTTTTCATAAAACCCGATCTTCCAAAGGACTTTTCTTATTTTTTTCGCGATTTTTTTATTAGAAATGATCCTGCATCTTATTCAATTACATTTTGTGTGTAGACTAGCGTCTAACTGCTCATCACTGGTACTATCTCTGTCGGACACGAAGCCTGGTGACACAGCGTGATTTTTAGCCAAGACCACCAGTGAGTTCGAGCCCGCGACTAGGTTCCCCTTAACATAACTGGCAACGTTCGTTTGCCACGTAATATAAGTACAAGTCTGCTGTTTCGCTTGGGGAACAGACAATCAGCAGATTTGCAGGTCGAATGGTGTTTCTTGCCGGCTCTTCTCCATAGGAAGCGACAAATTGGAACCGTGCACCTAGCTTCTGACGTTTCATAAGTGCCCATGCAGGTTTATGTGAAATAAAATATTTTGATTTTGATTATAAGAAAAAAAAAATAGTTTAAAAAACTAAAAAACACGCTTTAAAAACCAAACTAAAAAAGGAGAAAATAATTTAATTCAATTAAAAAGCGTGGGGTGCTTTTTGAGGTATTTTTATAATCAATTAATGTCAAGCACCCCACGCTTTTTAATTGAATTAAATTATTTTCTCCTTTTTCAGTTGGTTTTTAAAGCGTGTTTTTTAGTTTTTTAAACTATTATTTATTTATTTTCATTTTTTTAGTTCTGCTAACTACAAAAACGTGATCTTTTTTTTTCTCATTTTTTTTTTTTAATTATTGAGTTGTTATCCGTCCTCGACAAGTTTACAAAGTTTCAATGAAATCTGACCGTTTAAAGTGGGTCAAAATCGCGCTCAAAAGAGTCGGTTACATACAAACATACAAACAAACATACAAACAAACAAACATACAAGTGAAGCTAATATAAAGCGTGTAATATGTATCAAATGTTGATCAACCCACTATTTGAGCTAAAAGACAAACTTGATCATAACAACATCTGCCTCGCCATTTCCCAACTATTTTTGTGGTCGGCTTCCAGTGTAACCTGATGGAGCTGACTATCAGTTATTTACGTGGAGTTACTGTCTATCCGACCTCCACAACTCAGTTACTGGGTAGCCCCTTGGTAAGACTGGTTGTCCGAATTTCGGGCTTCTGACTACCCATGACGACTGTCAAAGATCCACGAATGATAACAGGGACCAACGGAGGCACGGAGTTGTCTAGGTATGTAAAGATGGTCACCCATCCACTGACCGACCGCGGCAACCGTAGCTTAACCTGATCGAACCAGCTGTTATTACTTAGCCACGAGACTCTTTCTTTTTGACAAACTTGATCAAAATATGATCTCATCTCTGTCCACCTCACTCAGATACTAGCGCGATGTTTTAGGATAAGCGAGAGCCCCGTTGAACACATAAGTGCTATTCCACACCTCGGCCGGTTTAAAAGCTTAGTTTGAGAGCGTTTGCCTGTACCGTTCGTCTGTACAGCCTTTAGCGACGTATTCGTAGGATACAATTGGTCAGATAGGAGTCCCTCCGTGGAAAATACTGGTATTCAGCTGCATCTAGTAAGACTGGCAGCTGAACTAAACATAGAGGCGAACTGTTGATGATGAGTAGGAATCTAAGGATTAAGAGACTGGCTGGTTAAATAAGCATCTTTAAAGTAGACCTTACAGGGTTTTTTTTTTGGGGTGGGAAATCATCAAATATCTTCTAACTAATTAATATGCGATGTTGCCAAGTCATGTAAAAAAAAGCTCTTAATTTATTTAAAAAATGCCCATTGCATGAGCCACTAATTTAGTTCATGCCGTAGAATTGCCTACCATTATTATGTTTCTCCTGCTGTTCGAGCCAACGCCTGCTCGTTTATCATAAGCAATTCAACGTTGCAGACTAATTAGCATATAGTTAGATGTAAGGATCTGTACTTGGGTGTCATTTTTTGTTTTTCCATTTTTGATCGCCATCTACATGTTTGACTATTAATCAGCATTTTTGAGTTTCTTTTGAGGAAAAGTCACCTAATTTGCCTATCACTATCCCAATTTATTTGGTGTCTGTGCAATAATTGTCCTTTTTTTCCATAATAAAAATAAATAAAATGAGCCTTTATTGCTGTTAGATTTTAACTTATCTGACAAAACATTACTTAAAAATTAGACGTAAGAAAACTATAAATTAACTTAAACTAAAACATATTCTCAGCATTCGGCTTATCTCCCCTCTTAACAGCTTGTCTTTCGACAAAGGCCTCCTCTAAGGATTTCCACATGTTTCTGTCTTTTGCTGTACGTAACCATTCTGGCCCAGCCACTTGTTTCAAATCGTCTTTCCATCGCTTTGGCTGTCTTCCTCTCCGTCTTCTGCTTTCTCTAGGGTTTTTTCCCATACTTCTGTTTTAATCGTCATCTCGGTATTCAACCCCTTTCTAGCGATATCATCCTTCACAGTATAGAATTACCATTACACTAAAACAAATAATAATCAATAACATTATTTTTATTGCTAAACCACTTAGCAATTTCAGTAACCCCTAACATCATAAAAAGCTAAATAATTGCCTGAGACTTCGAGCAATCGAATATACCAACCCTAATCTCTAGGGATATAGGGTAGCCCTAGGGTTACCAATAATATTCATATATCATTCACAAATCGTACAATTTGTTTTTATTACGTGGCAACCATCGGCGGACACGGGCAGGGTTGGCACGTTCTCAGAAGATAAGTTTTAATTCATTTCAAGTCATTCTAGGTAAAAACTTGTGGACCGGGTTGAGAATACAACAATCCGTTAAAACACTAAAATAACTGATGTCACTCGGAAAGCTGCCACGCATAAATATAATTACGCTGGACACACCTGCCGTATATGTCAAACGATCAAAGGGCAAAACTTACGGCCCAGTGGGCCCCGCTTAATGGCAAATGACAACGCGGCAGGCCCGGACACAGATAGCGGTCTGAGCTGGACTCCTTTAATAAAGATTGGTCCTTGACAGCTCTGGACAGAGAGAGATGGAAAGAGAGTAGGGACGCCTTTGCTCAGCAGTGGGAAATCAATGGCTAATAAGAAAAAATCTGACTAGACTTCTCTCAACTATGTTAGGGACGGCTTCCAATTGAACCAGATGCAGAAGAATACTAGTATTTTAC
The DNA here is from genome assembly GCA_947359405.1 of Antitype chi. NCBI lineage: Eukaryota > Metazoa > Arthropoda > Insecta > Lepidoptera > Noctuidae > Antitype > Antitype chi. The sequence continues at coordinate 14,312 of CANAHZ010000004.1, forward strand.
ATGGCGCGAGTGCCTAGCTGACCTCCACAACCCAGTTGCTGGTTAACACGACAGCCAATGGCAAGACTGGTTGTCAGACTTTCGGGCTTCTGAAAAATATATATAAATGACATCCGAGATCAACGACTTAACGTGCTTTCCGCGCCACGGAGGAGTCTTGGTATATAATGAATGGTTACCCATCCGTAGACTGACCTCGGCAAGCGTAGCATTGAGATTACTTAGCCACGAGCTCCTCAACATTATTAACAAATCGTACAATTCAACTCAACATTATTAACAAATTACGTGGCAACCATCGGCGGACAGTCGCAAGGTTGTCACGCACTCCGAAGTTCAGATTTAATTCATTTTGAGTGAGTTTTGTAATTTTCTGTTAATAATTTACTGTTGAGGTTACTTTAACTTTTGGGGGAAGGGAGATTTTGAGGTAATATAGTAATTCAGTTTTGTTGTTTGTTTGTGGTTATAATTAATTGAGTAAGTACCTACACAGTACAATCAACGTCAATTTTAAAAGTTTGACTTGGCTGTGCCTTTATTTCGCAAAAGAGATTTTTTTAGACGGCATTCGCGGAAATAGCCGCGACTTAAGAAATTTAGGTCGTAGATTCAAATTGTAACAGGTACTTCACTTTGAGTAAATTATTTAATAATCACAAGGAAAACATCCTGAGGAAACAAGCGTGTTTTAGAACCAAAAATTCTAAGACATGTGGCATCCACCAGGTTCACGTGATGGATTACGGCTCGCTTCCTCTCACAGAGTGGACGCCTGTGTCCCAGCAGTGGGAATATTATAGGTTGAATATGCATCAGAAAATATTATTACTAAACACTAATATAATGATTGCATCTCTTTTTGTGAATCTCATATAATACCTATTTTGGGGTCCTAAAATACTAATTAGCCAAGTAACTGCGACCAACTTTGAGGAAGCCCAGAAATGTAAAAAAGAGGCTTAATTATTAAAAATGTATACCTACTTCAATAAAGCGCAAAATTTTTGAAGAAATTAACATAGAAAGTGTCACTAAAATTTATTAGAGGATCATATTAAATAATTTCTTTTTTTATTCAGTAGACATGAGCACTGAGACAGCCCTAGCTGTTTATTGAATTGCACTTACGTGTATATTAGCTTCTAAATGGCTGGTTGTATGTGGCGAAATTACTAACTGATATTGTAGAAATAAAGAAAGCTTGTGTTAATATATTTACTGATACTTTTCTGATCGTAAAAACCTTTTGGAATGGGAAGAAAAGTACTTGCGGAAAACGTTTCTTTAGATTTTTTTTTTCAAGAATTACTGTTATTACTTGGATGATACTATAGTTAAATGGTAGATACTAATAAATACATTACTTCTGTAAATAAGAAAAAGTTGTCAGTATTTTTATCCCCTAATTAAATTTAATAGGTACTAATCAATGGCGCATCGAGGATTTGTTCCTGGGAGGGGCACGTGGGTAGTGGGATTAGGCTATCCAAGTCTCTCAGATGCTCTTAAATCTGGGCGAAACAAAAATCACCAGAACATACCTACAGTCAAACTAGAAAAGATATTTGTTTCGGTAATATTCCTGTATCCGAATTAGGACGAACGACCAAAAGAACTTATTAATATAAATACTAGCTGCGACCCGCCGTTGTACCTGTCTCGATCCCATGGGAATATCGAGATAAAAAATATCCTATGCCATAATCCAGGTCGGTGTGCCAAATTTCATCGAACTACGTTTATCCGTTTTAGCGTAAAAGCGTATAAACAAACGTAAAAAAGTACAAAAAATCTAATCTTTTCTCTTTAAAATATAAGTTTATGTAACACACGCTGTACACGGTCCTCTAATACCTATTAACACTGTTTAAAAAAAATGATTAAAGTCAATTATTTTTTAAAGAGTAACCGTGGAGTTTCTGTACGGCTCTTCTCTATAAGAAACGACCAATTGGAACTGTGCACCTAGCTTCTGACTTTTCGTAAGTGCCCATATAGGTTTATGTAAATAAAAATACTTTGATTTTGATAAGTTAACACTAGGGACATATTATGACCATGCTCCTTTTTAAGTAACTAGACAATTCAATAATATTTAATACAAACTTAACTGACAACATTTAAGTACCTAATTTGAATAAAATAACAATAAAATATGTGGGTATATTTAATTTACATATTATTTGGCATGGTATTCTTATTTTGGCAACCCTATTGTACATTCTCAAAGACTTCATCAAATTACCGTTACAAACGGAATTGCCACTTACACTGTTCAATAGATGGCGTTGTTACAAGTATAGCGCAACATTTGAAAATAGAACAATTTGTTTGAGAAGCTGAATCGCGCAAGCGAAATTTGCGTAAAATTTTATTTTGTTATTTTGCTTTTATGCGTAAGTATGTCTGAATTTTGCTTATTGTAGGTTGTTTTAAGTATATTAATTTCATGTAAGAGGTGCCTTTGTTGTTTCGTGAGCTGCTGATTAAATTTTAAAGGTAAAATTATCAAATGACTGCCTAACAGAAGAACCCCGAATGTCTGGCTACTTTACTAAGGGGTATCGTCTTACCCAGTAACTGGGCTGTGGAGGTCAGATAGGCAATCACTCCACGTAAAATGTTGGTATTTAGCTGCAAGATGATGAACCGTCTAATAGCTCTAAGCGTAGGATCGAGGGCAGCAGATGGGCAGGAAATAAATTCGATGAAATGTGAAGTACGAAAGAAAGCAAGTGAGCCAAGTAGATCTTGAGCCAGTTCGTCCCATTAGAAATCAAGCAGGGATGGGAAAGCGTCTCTTGGAAAGCATTCTCAGGCACCTTATCGAATTAGTCTGACCTTCAGAACACTTTACAACGTGTACAATAAAATAAAATCTTTTTAAATTCCTAGATTTATAAAGACTAGGTTTTGCCAGCGGCTTCGCCAGCTTAGAAGTCGGATATTGTCCCACGGGATCGTACAACCGGGATTAAAAGTATCCTATGTGTTAATCTAGGTTATAACCAGAGATCGGATATTCGGATGCACATTTACCTAAAGATAATTTTTAGCTATGAAAGTATGGAAGCGGCTTTATAAATTATTTGTAATATTTATTAAAAACCCCGGGATTCTTGGATTGCATAACTATTCAGATGTGTATTAATTTAAAATTAATGTTTAACCCGATACAAATTTGTGTATGTACTGGAGGAGGGGTGGTTTGTATTCGTTAAAATAAAAAATAAACAAGTTACTGACCTAAATTAAGACTTTTTTTAAACAAAAGCGCATTCCATGTTAGCCAACATCTCAACTTTAGGTGAATATGCATCCGAATATTCGATCTCTGGTTATAATCTGTGTGGCAAATTTCATCCAAATCCATTCAGCCGTTTTTGCGTGATTGAGTAACAAACTTCCAAACATCTTCACAAACTTTCACATTTATAATATTAGTAAGATAGGATTTAGCTAAATGGCAAAGTAATTTTTATAAGGCCTGTTCAGTCAGAATGTAAGTTATTTCACCATCTATTCAAGATTCAAATCTTTCATTTTAGAGAGTTGCGTAACGAATTATACTGTATTTACATTGTTTCAGTAGGTAGTTAGGCACTTTTCATAAAACTGATAAATTCAACACAAAAACGAATTTATTCTTAAGAGGCACTTACATTAATTTCACTCAGCAAAGACGTTTTAATGTCCAAACCGCGAAAAATTCCACGAAAAAGAACTTAAGTCCTTAAGTAATATAACAATTTATTAACCAATAAAAATCCACCAGACAAAATACTACAAAAAGCAATCCTACTTTTATAATGAAAAAACAAAAAGCAGAGAAAAATTATTAAATATCGGAGTTTGTATGTTTGTTGCTCAATCACGCAAAAACAGCTGAACAAAATTAACTGATTCGGACGGATTCGGATGTACCTACATATTTTGTTTGGCACATATCCCTACCAATATTATAAATGCGAAAGTAACTTTGTCCGTCTATTACGCTTTCACGCCTAAACCGCTGAACCGATCGTCTTTAAATAAATAGTTTAAAATATTCAAACTTAAGCAAAAATAATCCTTAACAATAATTGTCATACACAAATTAAAAATAACTGGAGCAGCCTGTAGCAATTTTAAAACATTCCACCACCAGTTTTGTTCTAACGATGGGCGGTCAGATTGGTCACCGATGTTTGACGTCTCGCGTTATGTACTCGTAGATATTATTTGTTTTATACCCGAAGTAATTTTATTTGTCGTTTGTTTGTAGGCTAACTACCTACTCAAGTGGTTTTAAGCATATACATATTATGTAGTCGATGACCTTGGTGCACGGTAAAACTCTAATGAGTTTATGTTGGCACCAAACTAAATGTAAAATAAAGTATGTGTACTTTAATGTAACGTAATGTAATGCACCGATCCCAGCGTGGCTTGACCAGACTCGATTAATCGAATGAACCCCAAGATTTGCACTAGCCCCTGGAGCCTCATGCTTCATGGTGTTACAGAGGCCATTGCATATCAAGAAGTAGACCGGGGGGCGCGGTAATGGGCAGGTGGACGTGCCGTTAGGATAGGAAAGGATTCGCGAGCCTACCGGATATGCATCCTTGAGTAAGCATTGGACTAGTGGAGAGACGGGTGGTATTTATTTATAGGAGGGCTCTTTTCACGACGTCGCCGGCATGTTGATCGAGATCGAGCTTCTTGGGTAGGTTCAACTGTTTATAAATAAATAAGTAAATGAAATTTAGCAGAGATATAACCACGGATATGGTGAAGGACATTTACCCCTTTTTACTCGATAGTTTATAACACGTATTAACACATAGGATACTTATTATCCCGGTTAATGACATGGCCTAAGGACTGTTATCAATTTATGCGCGGGATGTCTTCCAGCATCAACGCGGGCGAAACCGCGGTCAAAAGCAAGTTCTCCATTAAATTCCACCTCAATACTACAAAGAACCACAAAAAAAGCAATAAATAATATTAAAAACCACCCCTTGCTACTCTCAAACGGCCTAATTGCTAATCGACCCCACCCTGTATAGGGCGCACTTAATAAAATCACTTTTGGAACACTCTTTGTGTTACATTGCGGGTTTTTGATTACTCGCCCCTTTGACAATCTAGTGGAGTGGGGGTCGGCTGGTTGCGGTACGGAGTTCGATTCGAGAATAGAAAATGTATTTGTTTTTAGTAAGAGATGATTATTATTAATATTATATTGACAATGAACCGAACGATGACCTGAAGGCCTTCACGTAATTTTAAAAAAAATGTTAAAAGGTTTAACTAAAAGCTAAAAAAATATTCGGTAAAATTAAATCGTGGGGCGTAACCTGAGTAAATAATTATGTTTCACGCGCCCCACGATTTTATTTTATCGAATATTTTTTAAGCTTTTAGTTAAAACCGATTAACTTAAAAAATGTTTACTTATTTTATTTTCAAGTTTTTATTTCGTTACCTAATATTTCTCATAAAAATATGTATATATATTTTTCTGTTGTTTTTTTTCATATTAAATTGTATTGTTATCAAAACCACCAAACAATTCGGTACTAATTGTTTTAGAAGAATTAATATTGATAATAATATATTAATTTTTTATTGATTTACGTGAAATTTCAAGAGAAAACTGAATGTGAATGTGATTTCCATGCAGGCTAGGTTGAATACATGACTTTATAACTATCAGTCGGTTGTGAGTATTTTGTATATGGCTGCAAATGACCTGCAGATCTGGTAGCGTCTGCTGATGGGTCGTTGAGCTCCCTAAACTAGGCGACGACTAATGCTTGCATGCTGTCTGTTGGGGCAGGTCAGCTCAAACCTGTTCTTCAAAAGACCCTTCCTGACATGGCTATGCATTAAACTCACATAAAATCAAATGTTTGAACTTTGACAACCATGACCTCTGAGTTTGTTTCGGTATTTCTTTTCAGGGATCAGGCAGCTAAGAAATGCCAGCGCCATATAGTTTCAAAATATTAAGTTTTAAAGTGTCGTAAAAAGATCTACATTTCATTTCATTTCATTGACAAATTCACCCATCAAAAATGATGCGACTTCCAAAAAAAACAAAAATCCATTGTAACAATTCTGCCAATAACTTTATTATCAATATCATCCCCATACAAGCAAGGGACCACCCATCCCTTGGTAATGACGATACATTATTACCCGAACGAGATCTGTCCAAGATAAAATGTGCAATAATATATTCACCCTAGTTTGGCAAGTGCGCTTGTCATTGTAATGTCACCCTAGCTACTGTGACCATGCTTTGTGGATTGTGGTGAACTTGATATTGAATACCGGTTTTTATTATATATTTTTCGTACAGTTGGACTTTTATTGTGATGAAATATAAGGGCTCAAGGACCCTTACTATAATAATTAGCCAGCGCAGGTGATGTGTGGAATAAATTAAAATATATTTTTGTACCATGCAAATGCTTACTCACTTCAGCATGCAAAATAATACCTTAAATTATAAAAAAAACTGTTAACTTATTACTAGTAAAATTATAAAACACTTAAAAATGTCAGTACAATTATTGCTACAAAAGTAGTGATCAGAAAATACTTTGAAAGTAAATGATATAATTGTATTATTAGTAAGATCATGACGTGTTAAATATCTTCGGTATGATAAGGTACGTGTTGAACGTGGCGTATAATGGAAGAACTCACCTAAAGTGTAGGAAACATTATTATAGACCCATTTCTTAAGTTAAACTAACAGCAGTTTATTTTATTTATTAAGGCAGTTCAAGGTGATACAAGGCACGTCCCTTTTCGTCCAATCCTGCTAAAACAGTGTATAATAACCCCAAAGCTACTAAGGTTACATCATTGCTTATCTTTGCATACTTAGTATTAAAATTCAAGGTCTCTCTGTCTGTACTTTAATATACAAATAACTCGAGAACCAGTTGCGTTGCATACTTTTTTGTCCTAGGTATTAAATATGGATTAACAATTGTTCAATACAATGTGAACATAAATATTTGATATTCTGAATTATTATAGATTAATGTAATTAATTGCAGTAATCTATAATAATTTAGAATCAAATTCAATGCTTTTGTTAAGTTTTATTGTTTTTATTTGTGCAACATTAACGTGCATTAAAAATGTATTATGACGTGTGGCAACACACGTTTTTCTTGATGACTTGTGTAAAATTACCGAGTGTAACGACCATTGGTTTTTTCTATATTATAAAATAAATGTGAAATCTATATTTTACTGTCTTTCTTTGTTTTATTCCAAACACGTTTAAGACCCATATAATAGGGGCGAGCAGCATCTGCAGCTGCTAACGAAAAATCCCTGACAGAAAGACACCGTAACACTTTGCCCGACCTAGGAATCAAAACCAAGACCTCAAGCTTAGCAGTACCAGTTGCGTCTACTAGAACGACGTAGTTACAGCCTGCATAAATTCACATAAGATATCTTCCTGTGGCCCTTAGACACGTTGATATTAAATATATTAATTGTTAATCCATATTTAATACCTAGCACAAAAAATTATGCAACACAACTGGTTCTCGAGTTAGTTACATACTAAAGTAAAGACAAATAGGGGATCAGTCACCAAAAATCAAAGCATGATTCAATGAATGTATAATTAATTGGTAACGTCATATCGTCGCGTCAAAAGAGCAACACAACGCGAACACAACGCGCCGTCGACCCGGGCTTGGTCCTTACCGGACAGCGAGCTACCCATTACTCGCCGTCCGCAAGCCCGCGCCTACGGTGGCCGGGAATCAGCCTGGGATTCCCGACGCCCAGGGCTTCTCCCGCGGCGACTACGGCCGTGAGGGCGCATATACTGCCTCTCCCTCACGTGCGCCGCCTCCCTCTTTGCGAGCATTACTGCTTCGCAGAAGGAGGTGACGGCTAACCATTCACTCTCGCTCCGTACCATGGCCTGCACCAGGGCCGGACGCGAGAGATCGCCGCCGCCGATCGCCTCCACGAGGACACGGCGGTGCTCCGCCCAAGCCGGGCAGACCGCCACCGTATGCTCCACCGTGTCCTCAGGGCGATCTTCGCAATGGAAGCACCCGGGCGTTTCCTCCCGCCTTTATTTATTCTAGTCGCTTAGC
>CANAHZ010000005.1:0-15651 GCA_947359405.1 Antitype chi
AAAGATGAAGCGTAGATTGATATGGATAAGAACGGGTCTCGGTCTATAAATCAACCTTCTTACTGAAAATAACTTAGAATAAACTTGCACGAACACGCGACTTAAACGTATGCAACGTAAATTCGTAGTTTTCGTGTCATGCCCCCCCGTAAGCGTTCGTTCTATTTCCCAGTATGTTCGATTTGTTGTTGGCATGCCCTTAACCTTACAATCTTGACATCCACGAGTAATCCGATTAACTACAGTGAGTGGGCTTCCACAGACGAGTATTTGTATGTGGGCAGCATCGATTGTAGCAAATTGTAGTGCTGAAACAAAGTGCTCATCGATTGACTAGTATCGTAGCATATTTGCGATGTAGGTATTGTCAGTAAAAAGAACCAGGAAATCTTGCTATTTAATTTTTAAGAATTGATTTTATCTGCCACCCCTTTATCTAACTATGTTGGGGTCGGCTTTCAATCTTACCATATGCTGTTTTTTCTTATTAAAGAACTATCAATGGTTTTTAATTATTTCAGTAAGTACCTACATAATAATATATTTTCCAGATCATCTTGATAACAAGCTAACTAACTACTTTTTTTTAAAGATTTGTGTAAACAGAAACGTTTTGCAAATTATTTTCAGAAAATAAAAGTACAGTTTCTGAAATTTTAGCGTCCTCTTAGAACCGTGCTAACAATTTTTTATTTTAAAAGTCTTTCGTAATTTCTTAAACAAATAATGTAGGTTATCCTAGTTCTACTCCATAGAAGCTCCATCATTATCATATAACCATCGAAGTAGGAACACATCAAGCGTTCACTGATACATTTACTTCACTGAACTGAACGGACCAGTGAGCTACACTCATTATAACTCGCTCGGTCACATTCTATAATTATGCAAATAACTAGTGACATTTTATAAGTATTTCGTTGTTTTGTTGAGTATAAGTTGACACAGCAAACATTTTTTTACGCAGCCTTGAACAGATGCAAAGATGACATGGGTAGAAAAATAGTACCTATACTCCATAGGTTTAGGTAGTTAAATAAAGGTAAACAAAAAAAGCCACGTGACTCATAGATGCGAAACCTTTTATTTCAAATGTTAAGATTATATTATTTATAGTCATATAACTAATAATAGGCTCTATTCTGAATCTGAATCAGAATCTCATGAACTATCTGTCACAATAATAATAAATCAGTCCGTTGTATCATCAATTATTTTGCTAGCTATAATAACACAATTTAACAAAAACGAAACGCACTCACAAAATCGTCAGTCTGGTTAACCAACTAAACGTAATACCTGCCACTTCAGTTGCCATACTACATCACAGTTGTACCTACTTTTTACTTTAGCAATTCATCGTATTTTCTAAAAGGTTTAGAGAACCTGTCATTTTGGGCTCTTTACAATAGGCAGATTACAAAATATTACATTATTATAAATAATCTAACAAAAAAAATGTGCTCAAGAAGTTACATCTAGGAAGAGTAGTTTAAGAATGAATGATAAAGTTTAATATACATTAATACAAGTATATTATCTTATAAATCGAAAATAAATTTGATTTTGTTACACCGTATTTTTAAACAAAAAAGTGTCAACTATAAAAAACCCTTTTTACGATTTTTTAACCTTTATTTAACTACCTAAACCTATAAAGTATAGGTAAATACTGAGATAGGAATGCGGAAAAATTGTTTGCAAACATTATCATCATTCATCTTTGTCCTACCCTTATTTATTTGTGGTCGGCGCAAAATATATTTTCCTTCACACTTCTCTATTAGTATATCCGTAGTCACACCCTTTTTAACTATATAAATTTTTATGCCCAGGCTAATCACTGTCCATTCCATGGATGCCTGGAAGAGATCGCGGGAAAGCGATAAGGCCACCCATGGTATATTTTATAATGTTTTTTTTTTGTAATATATTTTTGTGGTGTACGATAAAGAATATACAAAATAAATATATCATCATTCACAGAGTCCATCCATCGTTTCTTTGCAAACATTATCTGTAAATATCCGTGAAGTTCATGGGCCAGAAAACCTGTTCTCTAGTGTCAATTAAAAGTCAAAAGATTCATTTATTTCAATTAAACCATTAGCATGCGCTTTTGAAAGACAAATAGCATTTCCCAATTCTATAATATACTAGCTGTGGCCGCGACTTCGTCCACGTGGAATTTAACAAAAAAGTTATTGTTGTTGTTGTAATTTCTATAATAAAAGTAGCCTATGTTACTCCTTATTACATCAGCTATCTGCCAGTGAAAGTCTCGTCAAAATCGGTCTATCGGTCTAAGAATTAGCTGGAAAAAACAGACAGACAAAAATTGTAAAAAAAAAAATGGTAAATGTACCGTGTATAAATTCATATGCATTTAGTAAAAAGCGGTTATTTTAATATTACAAACAGACTCCAATTTTATTTATCTGTATAGATGTATAGATAATAACACTAGCGTGTACCCCCCCGTCTTCACCCGCGTGACAATTGTGCATGTTGTGAACCGAATACCGTGATGTGAGCATGCAACGTATTACCGAAATCAAAATTATCTTATGTCCTTACCCAAGTCATGGTCTATCTGTGTGCCGAATTCAAATCCGTTCAGCCGTTTTAGCGGGAAAGCGTAACAAACAAACAAACTTACTTTCGTATTTATAAAATTAATATAGTTAGGATTTGATTATATAACTTTTGGGAACGAAGTGCTGAGAAACGATAGTGCTTTGTTCTCATGCACATAAAGTGGACATGAGGACACTGGCAAAGTGTCAAAGTGTCAACTGTGTACAGGATCTAAAATATTTCCAAATTCGCCAGAAAAACGTAGTAAATGTTTTTCTAGTATGTACTTATAATATTGTTTTTCTAAAGAATTTTAACCCACAGACAAGTCACGAAGTCATCTCGGCGGTGATTTCCTGAAAACGCTCAAAAAGGTGGTTTTTTAAACCAGTGTATCTCTTTAACCGTAAATAATTTTGAAAAAATATATGATATTTTCAAGTCTATTTTGCATAAAGTGATGGAACTCAAAACATAATTAAACATACTTTATTACATTAAAAAAAAATCATCAAAGTCGCCTCTTAATTATCTTTAAAACCAGTTTATCCCTTCAAAAACAATTATAATTATAATTCAAAATATACCATAAAATTCCAAATGCCTAACTGCATCCAGTGATCGATTATTTATTATTAAATAGTTATATAATTAATATCTAATTTTATAAGATTTTATTTGCATTTTTACGACAGTGCTTGCTTATTTACTATTTGAATTTATTGCAACAGATTTTAACCTGTATCGGATTGCAATAAGAACTATTATCGCTCATAACGATAATATCTAAAGTTACCTGGGCTTAACATTTCAACTGTAGAACAAAGGAATGCGGACACTGATTTGAATAAAATGACATTTGAAAGTTACACAAAAACAAAGAGAACACTTCCCTTGTTTGTTTACACATTGCTAGGCAACGCGAGAACCGATAATTCGGTTTGTGAAACTAGAGCAAAGGAAATTGAACTTTGAGACACTAAAAATACAGTGTAATTCCTGTTGTAAATTTAATAAATTTACAGTGACACTAGTTATTGGAAATTCAACTTAAATGACAAAATATAAAGTTTACATCACATTGTATAGTCAAGATATTCAGAGCTGAAACCTCTCATTGAAAATTCAGCTTTTTAACCGACTTCAAAAAGGAGGAGGTTATCAATTCGTCGGAACCTTTTTTTTTTTTTTTTTTTTTTATTTTTTTTTATGTATGTTCCCCGATTACTCGAAGATGGCTGGACCGATTTGGATTTTGTTTTTTTTGTTTGAAAGGGTATACTTCCCAGGTGGTCCCATAATCATCAAGTCAGGATCTGATGATGGGAACCTGGAGAAATAGAGAGAACTCTTCAAATTTTATAGGCACACGAAGCGATTTAGCTATTTTTCGGAAGAGTACTTTCTCGGAGTGGTCTCATTTCAATTTGGTGAAGATCTGATGAAGAACTTTGGAGATAGGCAACGGAACTCCTCAATAAATGATAGCAAATGGACTGGGATTGCTGAAATCTCATGTCTGTCTATTGCTTACACCAGTTCATAACATAACATCACGCCGGTATGCTGTGAAGGGGTAAGCACATGTGAACCACTAAAAAGTGAAAAATAAAAACTTTTTCCAAAAAAAAACAACCGACTTCCAAAAAAACACTACAAAGTGAAAAATAACTTCAATTTCGGAAGGCGGTGACAAAAAATTCAAATACAGCTCCAAAGACACCGACTTCCGAAATTGAAGTTATTTTTCACTTTGTAGTGTTTTTTTGGAAGTCGGTTGTTTTTTTTTGGAAAAAGTTTTTTTGCTATCAAGAAAAGATTGTATTTCCAAACAATGTTCCCGCTATACATTTGCATTGTTTTAAAACTGCTCGATATATTTACAAACGTGAAGATAGGTACGTTTATTTACTACTATACTCATCGTATGTAAGCCAGTGATTTATTATGTTTTTTTTTCTTTATTATACTTATTCAATGTATTAAATAGTTTTATATAGGATGGGGACTAGCTTCTGCCCGCGACTTTATCGACGTGAAAGTTCTCGTTCCCCCAACCCTTTCTGCTCGACTCCTACGCTATGACCTAGCGTAATGTTAAGTAGCGTATAACCTTCCTCCAAAATTGGGCTATCCATTGCTAAAAGATTTTTTCAATTCCAACCTATAGTTCAATAGAAAGAGGTCAATCGTCGAATCCGACTCGGCTGGGCAGCGTTCGGGAAGCTTCGCAATATCTTCTCGTCCCACATACCGCAATGTCGCAAGACGAAATTCTTTAACCAGTGCGTGTTGCCAGTTTTTAACCGACTTCAAAAAGGAGGAGGTTATCAATTCGTCGGAACCTTTTTTTTTTATTTTTTTTTTATTTTTTTTTATGTATGTTCCCCGATTACTCGAAGATGGCTGGACCGATTTGGATTTTGTTTTTTTTGTTTGAAAGGGTATACTTCCCAGGTGGTCCCATGATCATCAAGTCAGGATCTGATGATGGGAACCTGGAGAAATAGAGAGAACTCTTCAAATTTTATAGGCACACGAAGCGATTTAGCTATTTTTCGGAAGAGTACTTTCTCGGAGTGGTCTCATTTCAATTTGGTGAAGATCTGATGAAGAACTTTGGAGATAGGCAACGGAACTCCTCAATAAATGATAGCAAATGGACTGGGATTGCTGAAATCTCATGTCTGTCTATTGCTTACACCAGTTCATAACATAACATCACGCCGGTATGCTGTGAAGGGGTAAGCACATGTGAACCACTAAAAAGTGAAAAATAAAAACTTTTTCCAAAAAAAAACAACCGACTTCCAAAAAAACACTACAAAGTGAAAAATAACTTCAATTTCGGAAGGCGGTGACAAAAAATTCAAATACAGCTCCAAAGACACCGACTTCCGAAATTGAAGTTATTTTTCACTTTGTAGTGTTTTTTTGGAAGTCGGTTGTTTTTTTTTGGAAAAAGTTTTTTGACATATGGAACTGAAACGTGGTCGCCCACAATGGGCCTCATAAAAACGCTTAAAGTCACCCAAAGGGCAATGGAGAGGGCTATGCTTGGAGTTTCCCTGCGTGAGCGAATCAGGAATGAAGAGATCTGCAGGAGAACCAAGGTAACCGACATGACATAGCCCGAAGAATTGACAAACTGTGGCAGTGCTCGCAGAACAGATGGCCGATGGGTCTGAAAAGTTCTGGAGTGGTGACCGCGTACCTGAAGACGTAAAGTTGGAAGGCCTCCCACAAGGTGAACCGATGACCTTGTGAGGGCCGCAGGTCCGCTGGATGCGGGAAGCACAGAACCGGTCGAAGTGGCGGAGCTTGGGGGAGGTCTATGTCCAGCAGTGGACGTCTTGCGGCTGAAATGATGATGATGAACCAATAGTTCTAGAGATAAGCGCGTTCAAACAAACAAAGAAACTCTTCAGCTTTATTATTAGGAAGAGGCGGACCGTATAGATAGGAAGCCGTATAGACATCGTGATATGAAAATCGGTTAAGTGGTAAATAATAGTAAAATACGGTTTTTATGAGCACAGGTAAGTACCTACTATTATCGTTTTGGAGTAGATATGTCTGAAGCAAAATACGGTTACGCTAATAACAGTTCTCATTATAAGTCAATAGGGTTTTTTAGATTTCGAAGAGTATGTATCTGTTGAGGGGCTTGTGAATCAGGTTAAACTAAGGTTGTCGCGGTTGTTCTGTAGATAGGTGGCCATCTTTACATACCAAGACCCTTCCGTGCCTGCTATTGTCCCTGGCTATTATTCGTAGCTCTTTGACAGTCGTTACGGGTAGTTAGAAGCTGAAAACTCTGACACCCAGTCTTGATAAGAGGTATCGTCTTACCTGGTAACTGGGTTGTGGAGGTCAGATAGGCAGTCGCTCCAAGTAATATACCGGTATTCAGCTGCATCCGATTAAACTGGAATCCGACCCCAACATAATTGGGAAAATGTAGGTAGATGATGAATGAGATCTCTTTGTGAATAAACAAATATAGATACGACTGTTAGTACCCAAGAGAAGGTCACAGAGTTAGGAGCAACGACATGTCTTGTTTATGTAGATAAGCTTATCAGTAGATGAAGATGCATATTTCTTCATATTTATCTCAGTTATTTATTTATTTACCAAACAATATAATTGCTTGCTGCACTTACAGTAAACGCCAACAGTATTACATTTAACTAAAAAAACTTCAAACAAACATTAAACATCGATTTACTGCTAGACATAAGGTATATCAACATCTGTCCTCTTACATAACCAGAGATCGGATATTCGGATGCATATTTACCTTAAGATAATTTCGAGCTATGAAAGTATGGAAGCGGCTTTATAAATTATTTTGTAATATTTATTAAAAACCCTTGGATTCTTGGATTGCTTAACTATTCAGATGTTTATTAATTTAAAATTTATGTTTAACCCGATACAAATATGTGTATGTACTGGCGGAGGGGTGGTTTGTATTAGTTAAAACAAAAAATAAACAAATTACTTACCTAAATTAAGATTTTTTCGATACAAAAGCGCATTCCATGTTAGCCAACATCTCAACTTTAGGTGAATATGCATCCGAATATCCGATCTCTGTACATAACACAAGACAGATTTACTACGCTGTCTCGATGGTCCAGTGGTTGCAAACGCGATTGCTGAAAAGTCCTGGGTGACATCTCCGTGTCAAGCAACGTTGTATATTTTTTTTTCGATTCGGAAATGTACTTAGCCTGAAGTCTGGATTTCATCATCATCATTTCGGCCTCTCCCAAGCTCCTCCACTTCGACCGGTTCTGTGCTTCTCGTATCCAACGGATTCCTGCGGCCTTCACAAGGTCATCGGTTTACCTTGTGGGAGGCGTTCCAACTGTATGTCTTCCGGTACGCGTTCGCCACTCCGGAAACTTTCGACCCCATTGACCACCTGTTCTGCGAGCAATACCCACTGCCACTTAAGTTTGGCAATTCTTCGGGCTATATCGGTTGCCTTGGTTCTCCTGCGGATCTCTTCATTCCTGATTCGACCACGTTGGGAAACTCGGAACATAGCCCTCTCGATTGCCCTTTGGGTGACTTTTAGCCTTCTGATTAGGCCCATTGTGAGCGACCACGTTTCAGTGCCATAGGCCATCACTGGCAACACGCACTGGTCAAAAACTTTCGTCTTGAGACATTGCGGTATTTGGGACGAGAAGATATTGCGTAGCCTCCCGAAGGCTGCCCAGCCAAGTCGGATTCGACGATTGACCTCCAAGTTTGGATTTGTGTCCAGTTAATGGCAATAGGCGCGCCCTCTAATCCAGCCAGCAGCATCCTACATCACTAGCTACCTCCCCTTTGTTATGGAAAGAATAACTGTATTTGTCTTCATAGAAACGCGAGTCTACAGGTCACCCCGTGCTCGGGCAGAAGAGATGTCAAGTTGTATAGAAAGAACTGTGTCTATTCTTGGTAAAATAGAGATAGAATTGGTCATACTACGGCTGCAGGTAATGATAACGACAGCCAATCACATCAGTCGTCATCATTAAAATCGAATAAGCTTTCAGGTAGAACGCAAACTCACAAAATGAAAGAACCAATGAAATAAAAAGAACATTTAATACAAGTCGTACTCGCGTCCGCGTCGTAACTATTAAGTAATATGAGGCAATTCGTCAAATTGTGTTCATTACATACAACCTAAAAATAAAAGGAATGAAGTCAGTTTATATACAGGTTGCGACAAAATAACTGATTATTTTGCTTATCTTATTCTTTATGTATATTTTCGTGGAAAAATCTTTTGACATAGTTAACATAACAGCGCTGGACTGTTGTAACTTTGTTCCTTGAATTGATAATCTTACATTGGCCTGCGGAGTATTTGCGTATCACACTAATAGTAGGAAAGACTTTCATGTTGACAGGTCATCAACATTAATTGCGTTATTTTCGTTGCTGAGCAGGCAAAGTCGGACATAATTATTATAAATGCGCAATGTTTGTTTGTTATGCTTTCACGCTCAAACGGCTACACAGATTTGAATGAAATTAAGCACACAGGTAATCCATGACCTGGGTTAGGAGTTATGATACTTTTTATCCCGGTAATACGTCCCGGTATTACGTCCCGGTAAAAAAAATCTGACCTCCACACGGACGAAGCCGCAGACAAAAGCTGGTTATTTTAGAAACAAATAAGTTATTATAATAAACTAGATTTGCCCGCGGTTCTGCCCGCGTCGATATCGGTTATTGCGTAAAAAAGTAGCCTATATTCTTTTCCATATCCCAGGCTATATCTCTGCCAAATTTCATGAAGATCGGTTCAGCGGTTTAGGCGTGAAATCATAACAGACAGACAGACAGAGTTATTTTCACATTTATAATATTAAAGTAGCGATGTTCTAGGTCCATAGTCCATAGTTCCGTACATATCTAATATGTCTGGCTGGCTATTTGTTATACTAAATATTCACAAAATTACTTTAATTTTTATCTACCACAGCACCTAGCTAAAACTGAAACTATAGCTAGCAGATATAACTGATTCAATAATAAAACTAACTCTAGAATTTCAGAGAAAAAGTTTTTATCGATTTATAGCCAAAACGAATCGGTTTCTGAGACAACCTGTATTCGTCAGTGAACATGAAACGAACTAATAAGTCTTCAATTGTTACCTCGCGTGTCTCGGACTTGGTAAAAAGAACATATAAATCACCCAACATAGAACAGTATTTTTATGCGTCTGATGAGTAGGGTTGTCAGCAGGAGATTATTTCCACAGTTAAACTGACTTGTTTCATCATTTCAGCCGAAAGACGTCCACTGCTGGACATAGGCCTTCGACCAAGCTCCGCCACTTCGACCGGTTCTGTGCTTCCCGCATCCAGCGGAATACTGCAGCCCTCACAAGGTCATCGGTCCACCCACAAGGTGGAGGCCTTCCAACTTTACGTGACAACTTATCTACTCGTTTAATAAAGCATAACTCTGAACAGACTAAGATTTGGAGCTTGGCACCTTAGTAATTTAAGCACCTTTTGTTCAGCTTAAAAATACCTATCCAACAATGTATTACACATAGCTATTGGAGGGTGGGACCAGAGCTCATACAAATCCGGGCATCTTCCTTTCATCGAAATCTGTTCAGCCATTTTGGCGTGATTGAGTAACAAACATTCAAACACACATGCTTTCACATTTATAACATTAATTGGATTTAAGCGTCAATTGTCATACAAAAATAAACTAATAATAAAATAATCAGTATGCACATAACTAACACACCCGAGTACATTATTAGATATTCATTAATAAGTAAATATCCATCAACATCACCATTTTCTTCACTGAATTAAAAGGAGCAGTAAATTGAAGCAAGTAATTCACCGGCTTCTTATCTTATTATCTTAACTAAACATAACGTTTCCGAAGAAAAATAGGCCAGCCCATATCTGAACTAGAATGCAGTAAGTTAATAAAATGTACGAATCACGAAATAAATAATACAAATCACAAACACGGTGGCAAAAATGTTTTGTAAGTAATATTAATTTTTCGTATGGCACCGTAAAACGCGATTCAAAATATTTTTAAACATACTTCCAAACCGCTTCAACCCTAAAATGTGGAATGTTTGTTGTCAGTCCATCCTAATTCACCATAACCGCCAACAAAAAATCTTCCTCCAATAAAATTGAAGTAAAAAACTTCAGCATTTTGCATACGATCTTAAAAATCTTTTAACAAAGAAGTTACATTGGCCAGCCCTGGCGATCTATCCCATACAACTGTCAAGGTGAACATACATAGCTGGTCCACTCCCATATATTACCGATCACGGCTTTGTATACCCTTATATGGACATTAGGTAGGTATAGAATCACTACATAATTATAAAGCAGTCGTCTCGTCGAGTCTATCACCAATAGACAGAGTGATTCATGAGGAAGGTTTCGTGTAATTGGTTAACCCGCACCCTAATTGCGTAACACACGATTAATCATAATCGGTTGCATTTTGACAGTTCAATAATATTCATTGCGTTATTTACGTTGTTGAGCAGACACATTTTTCGAACATATGAAGCAATGGTTTAGCCATCTGTTTCAAATCGAAACAGATTATGATTAATCGTGAGTTACGCAATTAGGGTGCTGGGCAATGCCGCTAGCAAAAGCTACTGAACTTATAATGTATAGGAAATAGCTTGTTACGTGTTTTTATGGTAAACGAGATAGACAGTTAAATAAATCACGCTTTTTATGGTGAAAACAAACATTCCGATGAAAAATTACGAAACAAGGGGGTTCTGAATCATTTGTACTGAATTCATGGTTACAGTTTGCTGGTTGCCTGTATAAGAAGTATATTCCTGCCTGTATAAGAAGTAGGTGTAGTGTAGTGTATTTTGTATTTCGCGTCGACGTACCACCAACCCGTACAGTGGCCCTAGTGTAAACGAACTGAGGCCCTAGTGTGAGTTTCATTTAACCATCTCGATGAAACGCATCGAGCGCGTTCGGCGCTCCGATTGGTCCGTCACCAATCCAGGGCCAATCGGAGCGCCAAACGCGCTCGAAGCGTTTCATCGAGATGGTTAAATGAAACTAAGGCCTCAGTTCGTTACGATACACAAACAAGACTATCTCAAGACGTGATTCCTAACATTCTTACCCTCATCTGAATGAGTGAGCCCCCTACTCAAAATAAAATAGGGCTCACCATCATATAGTATAATTTTTTGTCTTAGAATTGCTCAAGAGGCAATGATTAGCAAAATTAAGCCTGTAGTTGTTTAGTTATTAACAATGTTTTCAGTGACAACTTACACGTATTATTCAAGTGGGTGGACAGAATAAGTGAAGTGCTTGAAAAAATACAACATTGCACTAATTTTGTCACTTGTGTTCTCAGTGTAACTCTAAGTTTGTGGTTAGACGTTGCTTTCTTGGACAACAGTTGTTTGATTTCTGTATTAATCGTGATTACTATGGCTAGTTATCGACGTCATATGGACTTGGAAACTGCAGCAAGAGCAGTTGCCCTGCTTCAGGAGAGAGTCCCAGAGATCTGTAGTACGTGTCAGTGTGTCGCAAAGAGCTATCAGAAATGTTTGGGCGCGCTACTAGGAAACCGAGAGTGTAGCTAGGAGACCTGGAACAGGAAGAACCAAAGCCACAACTGCTCACGAAGACCGGTATATCGCTCGGGAGCGTACCGTAACCGCCTGGGCCTTACAAACCCAACT
The DNA here is from genome assembly GCA_947359405.1 of Antitype chi. Taxonomy (NCBI): domain Eukaryota; kingdom Metazoa; phylum Arthropoda; class Insecta; order Lepidoptera; family Noctuidae; genus Antitype; species Antitype chi. The sequence continues at coordinate 11,825 of CANAHZ010000005.1, forward strand.
GCGGCAATCGACTGGGACACACGGCAGTGATCAAACTATCGTCCCACGTTTTAGAGTACGCGCTGTTCGACTCAAATTGACAAGGGCTCACCGAGCAGCGCGTTCAAAGTACGCTCAGGAACATTTGGACTGGACCATGGATAACTGGAGAACGGTACTTTTTACAGACGAGTGTAAGGTTTTCCAGTGATGAAAAAGGAATACGGGTGTGGAGAAGACAAGGCGAACGTTTTACAGAACCATGCATCCATGGAACAGACCGTTTCGCGGGTCCAAGTCTTATGGTGTGGGATGGAATTAGCTTGGTAGGCAAAACAGAGCTGGTCATTTTCGAAGAGGGTTCCATAACTGCTACCAGTTACGTTGAGCGAGTAATCCAACCTCATGTCATTCCATTTTCACACAGAGTGGGTGCTGGTTTTGTTTTATGCAAGATAATGCTGGTCCCCATACGGCCCGTATAACACAAAGAGCACTTTCTGATGCCAATATTACAGTTTGCCATGGCCTGCAATGAGCCCCGATCTCAATCCCATTGAACATTTATGAAATCAACTGAAAAAAGCCTCAGAGAGAACTACAGTCAGGTGAATAGTCGACAAGAGCTTATAAACGCACTAAAACTCTGTTGGGAACGAATACCAGAGCAAAATGTTACCCATCTGATTGAAGCTGTACCAGATAGGCTCAGAGTGTGCATACGAAGTAGAGGAGGCGGGGACTCGCTACTGAGAAAAACATTACTCGGACAATAGTCACAGAAAAACAGTGTTAGGTTAAGTTTATTTTTCTCATTATTTTGCTGCAATTTCTCTAAAAAGTGTTTTTTTGTGTTTCTTTTATCAAAATAAACAACTTTCATTATTGATTATGCTTAAACAGTTTCTTAATCTCTATTCTAACCACAACTATTCATAAAAACCAGATAAACATACATACCTTTTAATGACCGGCAAAAAACATGGTGGGCCTTAATTTGTTTTGAGTAGATTACATATTTAAGGTAGGTATAGGTAGACAACATACATTCCTACCTAGGTCGTCCCATGGTCAAGGCTCATAGATAAAGCCCGCACCTCTGCACATGTCAGCAGACTATTCTATATATAAATCAGTCTGTATGTCTTTATGTCATGCAAACTCATGGAGCTAGGTCATATTATAATATAATGTAGGATAAGAAACCTAAGTTTGTCATGCTATAAATAGGAGAGTCTGTAAAAAACAAAGAATATGAAACAAATAATACATCGTCTTCTGCCAGTTTTCGAGAAATATTTGAGTCTAAACTGACTAAACTTACTGACTGACTCAATTACTGAGTACCTAATATTCGTGTTATGTACTATGTTGTGAACCAACATTTCACTATTACTAGTAACTTAGTAGTAGGTGTTAGTAAACAGTAGTCGTACATAATTGGTGGACTCATAGTCACCCAAACCAAACATCACAAATTCATCAATATCCAATTTAACTAAATGACTCCACGATAATCAGTCATCAGGTTAAACGTTTCGCTCACTGACATTGCTAGTTGTCCTATAGCTATTTAATCGGATGCCGCGTTTAATGAACCGCCTAGGCGTCCAATTAGCTGGCTAATTTAACCAGATAGCTGCGACACATACACTTGTAGCTTCACAATGATAGGTACAATGTTATAGACCCTAAATTGTAGACAATTATCTGCTTGAGACTGGGTCCACATTTACACGAACGTAATAAAATCGCGGCGGGACTTTTACGCGCTAAGACTCACTCGCTGGATTCTATTAGATTCTCAATGCTAGGTTTAACACTGGTTGTAAATGCAGTGCGCGTAAAAACCCGACTTTCGACTGACTGCGGAAGCCCAAAGAACTGACCGCCCTATCCTATTACTTGATAACAGCTATTCTTCAATTAATGATTTTTTAAATAACACTACACATTATAGATAAAGATAAAGATAATGTTATTTGTCAAAATATGTGTATACATGCAAATTAAGCATGCAGGATGTCACAATATTAATATTTTGTAAGTACATGTTTCACCTGTATGGCGTACAAATTTATAAAATTTGCAAAATAAAAATCATTACAAAATAAAAACTAAATTATTATAGGCACTTCAATCCAAATACACAATGGTCAGTCATAATCAATAATAAGTCAGTAGAATAAACTAATCATAAAATGTCACAAAAATTAAGGAAAATATAAAATTAAGAATAAAGAAAATAAAAATGTCAAATATTTATTTATTTTATTATTTATGTACACACAGTAAAATACATACAAATACAGCATAAACAATTTATTATATTGTTTACATACTTTCTAAGAAAATAAACGATTATGAATACACCCAAGAGTGCCAAGATAACTTTAGAAATCAGAAAAGGTTGCGAATTTCGCATTGCACTCGCTTCTATCACTAATTACTTATTGTATTTCGGTATCTTTATCTTTATTAGGCACCCTGCCCATGTTTAAACTAGACAAGCCAACACACCCCTAAGTGAAAGAAACCACTTCGATAATAAGTTAATCAACTTATCTTAAGCTAATATTTGCTGCTGAGACAGTCGCTGAGTAATTCTTATCATAAATAGACCAAGCCTAGTACACAATGGAAACATCTTGTTTTGACACAATGTTTACTCGTATCTGATTTTTGTTAAGAATTTAAGATCTTAAAGGTCTACGTCCGATAGAATTTTTGATCGGCAAAAATGTTTTACCTATAGAAATTCATTCTATTCAAACTTTCATTCCCTATTTAAACCCATTAAGGCATGGAATCTTCAAAAATCCTGTATTATAGGTCATCTTCCTTATGTAAGGAACTCTCAGTGTTTACGGATGTGCGTTATCTGTCAATGAATGAATTTCATATTTTTTTAAATGTTCATAGATAGAAAGAATCCTAGATTAAAGAAAAGCTCGATACAAAATGTTTCTAGTATGTAAGATGTACGAGGCCTTATGTGGCTATGATATATTATCTAAATTAAACAATCAGGTTCGCGGAAATCGGTTAGTTCTTAATTACTTGGAACATTTACCTATCTGGGTTGCATATTATCTATCTACTAATATTTCAGTACACAAATACACTACAAGTACAGTCGTTAAGGGTCGTCAGAAGCCTGAAAGTCTGACAACCAGTCTTACCAAGGGGTATCGGATTACCCAGTTAATGGGTTGTGGAGATTAGATTGGCAGTCGCTCCATATAAAATACTGGTATTTATTTATTTATTGGGTCTCCAACTGAGGCTACACAATTACATGCAAGGATACATAGAGCAAGGACAAATACAGTGTGCGCTTCCAGTTATAGGAAACCACATAATTTACTTGTAATCCAGGTACATTCAGTTTGACAATGTAAAAATACCAATTAAAAAAAAAAACATAATATGAAAAAAAAAGTTAATAATGACATAAGAGACAAATAACAACATAAATGAACAATGTCAATTTAGAAAAAAGAACATCCATACAAGACAACACATAAAGTAACACAACATTATGACTTAGAAACTATGTCTCTGTCTTTTTTGAATTTTGACATATTCAGTGCATCCAGTTAGACTGGAAGCTGACCCCAACGTATTTGGAGAAAGGCAGGCAGATGATGATGATTTCAGTAGGTACACAACTCCTTATCTGAATAATAATTATGCATACCTATAGAGTCTATGAACATCTGCAATACCACGGATACTACCGGATGGCTGCGGTGGATATGGTGTTTTTTTTTTGTTGTTTAAATGCGTTAATCTCTGGAACCACTAGTCGGGTTTGAAAAAATATTTTTGCATTTGATAGACCAATT
>OX375838.1:0-15336 GCA_947359405.1 Antitype chi
TTTAAATAGCTTATAATTAGAGTGTAATATTGAAGATATTAAGGAGATAAAATTATCTTTAAATAATTTATTTACAAAAATTATTAATATTTTATTTTTACAATGAAAATGTAAAGTTTTAATTAAACTATATAAATAGAAATATTAATGGAATTTAACCACTAAAAATTAAGTTAGCAGCTTATTTTTAATCTTTATATTTCAAATTTAATTGGAATTTTATATTCAATTTTATCATTAACAGTGATATACCTCTTTTTGGTTTCAATTAAAATTATTTAATTAAATAAGGAGTTTTAATTAACTCTTTCTTTTAAGTCGAAATTAAATGCAAAATTGCTTCTTATTTAAGATAAATTAAATAAATTAATATTTTTTGATTGCAAATCAAAGGTTTTAATTAAACTATAATCCTTAATTAATTTAATTAGTTCAATTTAATATATTTTGATTTCATTCATGATAAAGCCCAATTAATAAAATTAAGATGAAAAAAAATCTAATTTTTGTTCAAAAAATAAAATTTACTAATTTAAATAATGGAATAATTGGAAAAATAAGTGCAATTTCTACATCAAAAATTAAAAAAATTACAGTAATTAAAAAAAAATGTAATGAAAATGGAATTCGTGCTGATGATTTAGGGTCAAATCCACATTCAAAAGGGGAACATTTTTCTCGATCAGAGAAAGTTTTTTTTGATAAAATAATAGATAAAAATATTATAATATTTGAGATTGTCATAATAATTAAGAAAATATTTGTTATTAAAATAATTATTTATATTAAAATTATTAAACTTTTTGATTGGAAATCAAATATACTAAATATATTATATAAATAATTAGTTTCCTCATCAATAAATAGAAATATAAAGGAATAATCATACTACATCTACAAAATGTCAATATCAAGCTGCTGCTTCAAATCCAAAATGATGATTTTTAGAAAAGTGATCATTTAAATGTCGAATTAAACAAATAAAAAGAAATAAAGTTCCAATAATTACATGTAATCCGTGGAATCCTGTTGCTATAAAAAATGTTGACCCATAAATTCTATCTGCGATAGTAAATGGAGCTTCTAAATATTCATAAGCTTGAAGAATTGTAAAATAAATTCCTAATATAATTGTAATAAAAAGACCTTGAGTTATTTGAGAATTATTATTTTCTATGATAGCATGGTGAGCTCAGGTAATAGATACTCCTGATCTAATTAAAATAATTGTGTTTAATAAGGGAATTTGGAAAGGATTAAAAGGAATAATATTAGTAGGGGGTCATATAGCTCCAATTTCAATATTAGGCGCTAATCTTCTATGAAAAAATGCTCAAAAAAAAGAAATAAAAAAAAAAATTTCAGAGATAATAAATAAAATTATTCCTCAACGAAGACCTTTAGTAACTAAAATTGTATGTTTACCTTGTAAAGTTCCTTCACGACAAATATCTCGTCATCATTGATATATTGTTAAAATAACAATTAAATAACCTAAAATTAATAAATTTATATTAAAATTATGAAATCATTTAATTATACCTGTAACTAGGATTATAACTCCAATTGCTCCTGTTAAAGGTCATGGGCTATAATCTACTAAATGAAATGGGTGATTAAAATTTGTTTTCATTAATTTACTTCTCTAGAATATAATGTTCTTAAAATTGCAATTACATAAGATTGAATAATTGCTACTGCAGATTCTAAAATTAATAATAAAATTTGAATTAAAATTAACACTAAAATAAAATAATAATTTATATTGGGTCCAGTACCTCTAAGTAAAGTTATTAATAAATGTCCTGCAATTATATTTGCAGTTAAACGAACAGCTAAAGTTCCTGGTCGAATCACATTTCTAATAGTTTCAATTAAAACTATAAATGGTATTAAAATAGAAGGTGTTCCTTGAGGAATTATATGAATGAATATATGTTGAGAGTTATTTATTCATCCATAAATTATAAATCTCAATCATAAAGGTAAAGAAATTGATAAAGATAAAGTTAAATGACTTGTTCTAGTAAAAATATAAGGAAATAATCCTAAAAAGTTATTAAATAAAATAAATGAAAATATTGAAATAAAAATAAAAGTAGATCCTTGAAAGTAATTATTTTTTAATAAAGTTTTAAATTCATTATGAAGTTTTAATAAAATAAAATTTCAAAAAAAATAATGTCGATTTGGGATAAATCAAAATGAATATGGGATAAAAAAAATTCCTAATATTGTTCTAATTCAATTAAATGGAATATTAAATAAATTTGTTCTAGGATCAAAAATTGAAAATAAATTACTTATCATTTTCAATTAAAATTTTTTAATTTTAAGTTAAAATTATTTTTATTTTTTGTTAAAATTTTTTTATTAAAAATATAATAATTTATAATATTAAAAATTAAATATATTAACAAAAAAAAAAAAAAAGAAAACAATCAATTAATTGGTATTATTTGTGGAATAAAAGAATATTATATTAATAATAATTTAAATTTGACATATTTATGTTATATATTTAACTAATTCTTTAATTAATTCATTAGAAGTAAATGCTAATTTACTATAAAATGGTTTAAGAGACCAGTACTTGCTTTCAGTCATCTAATGAAGAATAATTATTAATTCAATTAATAAAATTTTTAATTGAAATTCTTTCAATTACAATAGGTATAAATCTATGGTTAGCCCCACAAATTTCAGAACATTGACCGTAAAAAATACCAGGTCGATTAATAAAAAAATTAGTTTGATTTAAACGACCAGGATTAGCATCTACTTTAACTCCTAAAGATGGAATAGTTCAGGAATGAATAACATCTGTAGCAGTAACTATAATTCGAATTTGATTATTTATAGGTAAAATAATTCGATTATCTACATCTAATAAGCGAAAATTATTTAAATTTATTTCATTATAAGGAATTATATAAGAATCAAATTCAATATTATGAAAATCTGAATATTCATAACTTCAATATCATTGATGACCAATAGATTTTAAAGTAATTAAAGGATTATTTAATTCATCTAATAAATATAATAAACGTAATGAAGGTAAAGCAATAAAAATTAAAGTAATTGCTGGTAGAATAGTTCAAATTAATTCAATTATTTGACCTTCTAATAGGAATCGATTAATATATTTATTAAATAAAAGTCTTGACATTAAATAACCAACTAAAATTGTAATTATAATAAGAATAATTAAAGTATGATCATGAAAAAAAATAATTTGTTCTATTAAAGGAGATGCTCCATTTTGTAAATTAAAATTAGATCATGTTGCAATTTCTAAAAAAAGGATATACCTTTATAAATGGGGTTTAAATCCATTACATATAATCTGCCATATTAGAATAAATTTCTTAAAATAGGTAATTCATTATATGAATGTTCAGCAGGAGGTAAATTTTGGTATCATTCAATCGAAGATGAAAGATTTAAAGTAAATAAAGCAATTCGTTGATTAATTAGGGATTCTCAAATAATAATTAATATAAATATAATAGCTAATAATGAAATATAAGATCCTAAAGATGAAATAATATTTCAAGAAATATAAGAATCAGGATAATCTGAGTATCGTCGAGGTATTCCAGCTAACCCTAAAAAATGTTGAGGGAAAAAAGTTAAATTTACTCCGATAAATATAACAAAAAATTGAATTTTTAAAAGATAAGGGTTTAATGATAAACCTGTAAATAAAGGATATCAATGAATAAATCCTCCTAAAATAGCGAATACAGCTCCTATAGATAAAACATAATGGAAATGAGCTACTACATAATAAGTATCATGAAGAGTAATATCAATAGATGAATTAGATAAAATTACTCCTGTTAAACCTCCTACTGTGAATAAAAATACAAATCCTAGTCTTCATAAAATAGAAGGTGAATAATTAATTTGAGTTCCATGGAAAGTAGCTAATCATCTAAAAATTTTAATTCCAGTAGGAACAGCAATAATTATTGTTGCTGATGTAAAATAGGCTCGGGTATCAATATCTATTCCTACTGTAAATATATGATGAGCTCAAACAATAAATCCTAATAGTCCAATTGCTAATATTGCATAAATTATCCCTAAACAACCAAATGTTTCTTTTTTTCCTCTTTCTTGAGAAATAATATGTGAAATTATTCCAAATCCTGGTAAAATTAAAATATAAACTTCTGGGTGACCAAAAAATCAAAATAAATGTTGGTATAAAATTGGATCTCCTCCTCCAGCGGGGTCAAAGAAAGATGTATTTAAATTTCGATCAGTTAATAATATAGTAATAGCTCCTGCTAAAACAGGTAAAGATAATAATAGTAAAAATGCAGTAATTCCTACAGCTCAAATAAATAATGGTATTTGGTCAAAAGATAAATTATTTAATCGCATATTAATAATTGTTGTAATAAAATTAATAGCTCCTAAAATAGAAGAAATTCCTGCTAAATGAAGGGAAAAAATAGCTAAATCTACAGAGCTACCTCCATGAGCAATATTAGATGATAGTGGGGGGTACACTGTTCATCCAGTTCCTGCTCCACTTTCTACAATTCTTCTTGAAATTAATAATGTTAAAGAAGGTGGAAGTAACCAAAAACTTATATTATTTATTCGTGGAAACGCTATATCTGGGGCTCCTAGTATTAAGGGTACTAATCAATTTCCAAATCCTCCAATTATAATAGGTATAACTATAAAAAAAATTATAATAAAAGCATGAGCTGTAACAATAGTATTATAAATTTGATCATCTCCAATTAAAGATCCAGGATTTCCTAATTCTGCACGAATTAATAAACTTAGTGAAGTTCCTACTATTCCGGCTCAAATTCCAAAAATAAAATATAATGTTCCAATATCTTTATGATTTGTTGAATAAAGTCATTTTCGCTTAAATAAAATGGCTGAGATTAAAAGCGGTAAATTGTAAATTTATTAACGAGAAATTTCTCTTTTATTATAGATTAATAGCTTTATATTCAATAATGATTTAAAATTGCAAATTTTAAGGGGTAGAATTTTCTATTAAGGCTTAAAGAATAATTTCTTTATAAATAATTTTGAAGATTATTAGTTTAATTTAACTTAAAACCTTAATAAAAAAAAAAGGTTCTAAAAATTATTCCTATTAAGGAAATAAAGGAAAAAAAATTAATTATTATAAAATAATTATTTTTAATAAAAATTTTAAATCATTTTATTTTAAAATAATTAAATATGAAGGCAGAATAACTAATACGAATATAAAAAAATAATATAATTAAACTTCTTATAACAAAAAAAAAAGTTAGTATATATATATTATTATTAATTAAAAAATTAATAATAATTCATTTAGGGAAAAATCCAATAAAAGGTGGTATTCCACCTAAAGAAAGAAAATTAATTAATAAATTAATTTTAATAAAAAAATTTATATTATTAATAAATAATTGATTAATAAAATATATATTTAAAATATGAAATAAAAAACATATAATTCTGATTATAAATGAATATATAAAAATATAAAAAAATCATAAAGTTTCTCTAATTATAATTGATGATATTATTCATCCTAAATTATTAATTGAGGAAAAAGCTATTAATTTACGTAAAGAGGTTTGATTTAAACCTCCAATAGCTCCAATTATAATATTTAAAATAATAATAATAATAATAAAATTTTTATTTATATAATATGATAAAATAATTAAAGGGGTAATTTTTTGTCAAGTTATTAAAATAAATCTATTAAATCAAGATAAACCTTCAATAATATTAGGGAATCAAAAATGGAAGGGGGTTCTTCCTATTTTTATAAGTATTGAAGAATTTATTATAATAGAAATAAAATTATTTATTTCAAAATTTTTTATAAAAGTTATTTTAATTAAAATAAAAAATAAAAAATTAATAGAAGCAATAGATTGAGTAAGAAAATATTTTAAAGATGCTTCAGTAGATAATAGATTATTAGAGTTAGAAATTAAGGGAATAAATCTTAAAAGATTAATTTCTAATCCAATTCAACATCCAAATCATGAATTAGAAGAAATAGAAATTAAAGTTCTAAAATATAAAATAAAAAGAAAGAATATTTTATTAGAATTATTAAATAAAAAAATTTAAAATAGAAATCAACTAAAATTTCTTTGAGAATTTTCAATTCAAAATTATATATTTTAGTGTAAGATGCACAATAGTTTTTGATACTATTAGGTATAGTTTAATTCTATAAAATATAATAAAGGTAAAATAATTACTTAATTTATCCTATCAGAATAATCCTTTATTCAGGCACTTTATTTTTTAAAAAAAAGGATGTCCTTTATATTTGGGGTATGAACCCAAAAGCTTAATTTTAGCTTATTTTTAATTTTTTTTTTATGTAAATTTAATAAAAACGGTTTTATTATTTGATTAAATTATTAATTAATATTAATTTATATATATATATATTAAAAATTTAATATATTAATATATATATATATAAGTTAATTTATTAAAAAATTAAGATTAATTATATTAATATTTTATAATTTAACTGAATATTAATTGTTTAATTTCCAATTTAGGTTTTAATATTAATATTATAAAAAGAAAAAAGAGAAATTATTAAAAATTTAATAATTTATATTAAATATTTTATTATATAAAAAAAAAAAAAAAAATTCTATTTAAAAAAATCTCCATATAATAAATTTTTTATGGTTTATAAATTTTATTTTAAGTTTATTTTACATATAAATTTTAGTGTTAATTTTAATTTATTTAAAAAATAATTTATATTATATGTAGTAATTAATATTAAATTATTTAAGAAATTAAGATTTAGTAATATTTTAATTAATAACAAATTTTGTGCCAGCAGTTGCGGTTAAACAAAAATTAAATTTAATTTTATTAGTATTTAATTAATAATATAGTAAAATAATAAAAATTTTAAATTATTAGGTGAAATTTTAATTTAATAAAATTTTATATAAAATATATTATGATTTAATAAATTTTATAAAAAACTAGGATTAGATACCCTATTATTAAAATTTAAAATAAAAATATTAAAATAGTAAATAATTATTTATTGAAACTTAAATAATTTGGCGGTATTTTAGTTCATTTAGAGGAATCTGTTTAATAATTGATAATCCACGAATAAATTTACTTAATTTATAATTTTGTATATCGTTGTTAAAAAAATATTTTTTTATAATATAAATATTTAAAAATTAAAATATAAATTTAAATCAGATCAAGATGCAGATTATAGTTAAGAATATAATGGATTACAATAAATTTATTTAAATGAATGTTAATTTGTAAGAATTAATTGAAAGTGGATTTAAATGTAATTTTATTTAATTTAATAAAATGATTAAAAATTAAAATATGTACATATTGCCCGTCGCTTTCATATAATTATAAATTGAAATAAGTCGTAACAAAGTAGAAGTACTGGAAAGTGTTTCTAGAAAGAACAAATTAGAGCTTGAATTTAAAGTATTTCATTTACATTGAAAGGATATTAAAAATTAATTAATTTGAGGGGAAAAATTAATTAGTTATATTATAATAAAAAAATTTTTAATAAAATATTTAAGGGGTTAAAGTATTTTTAAAGAAAAAATTGATTGATTTATAATAAATTAGTATTGTAGAAGAATTTTGAAATAAATTAAATATTGAAATTAATTTAAAGTAATTTTAATTTGGTGTATCTTGTGTATCAGAGATTATTAAAAAAAATTTTTAAGAAAAAAATTCTCGAATTTAAAAGAGATAATTAATTAAATAAAGTTATTGTATCATAAATATTTTAAATAATTAATTGGAAATGAAATGTTAATCGTTTTTAAATATATCTAGTTTTTTTAGAAAAAAATTTAATTTTATTTTATTCTATAAAAAAATTAATTAATTAATTTTTTTATAGAATAAAATTATATTTTAAGGGATAAGCTTTAATTTAAATTTATATAAATATTTAATAAATTTTAATTAAAATTTTTATAATTTATATTGTTAAAAAATTTTAATTTATTATAAATAATTTTATTTAAAATAAAATTTAATAATTTTTTATATTATTTATAGAAAAAAAATTTTTAATTTAATTTAAATTTGCTATAATGATAGTATTAGTATATAAAGTATAAGAGTTAATTAAATAGTTATTTTTAAATAAATTAATTAAAAGGAATTCGGCAAAATTATATTCACCTGTTTATCAAAAACATGTCTTTTTGAAGTTAATATAAAGTCTAATCTGCCCACTGATTTAATAATTGAAGGGCTGCAGTATATTGACTGTACAAAGGTAGCATAATCATTAGTCATTTAATTGATGACTTGTATGAAAGATTTGATGAAATATTGACTGTCTCTTAATTAATTATAGAATTTAATTTTTTAATTAAAAAGTTTAAATAAATTAAAAAGACGAGAAGACCCTATAGAGTTTTATAATTAATATAATTAAAATTATTTAATAATAATAAGAATTAAGATTAAGTTAATTATTTTATTGGGGTGATAAAAAAATATATATAACTTTTTTTAATTATAAACATTTATAAATGAATAAATGATCCAATATTATTGATTATAAGAAAAAATTACCTTAGGGATAACAGCGTAATTTTTTTTTTTAGTTCAAATAAAAAAAAGAGTTTGCGACCTCGATGTTGGATTAAGATAAAATTTAAATGTAGAAGTTTAAAATTTTTGATCTGTTCGATCATTAAAATCTTACATGATCTGAGTTCAAACCGGTGTAAGCCAGGTTGGTTTCTATCTTTTAATAAATTAAAATATTTTAGTACGAAAGGATTAAATATTTAAATTAAATTTATTATGATAATGAATATTAATAATTTTCATTTTAAAGTTATATATAATATATATATATATATATATATATTAACTATTTTGACAGAAAAGTGTGATGATTTTAGAATTCATTAATATATAATTAAATTATATAGATAGTAATTTTTATATTAGATATTTATATAATTATAATTGGATTATTAATTTTAGTTATCGGGGTTTTAATTGGGGTTGCTTATTTAACTTTATTAGAACGAAAGGTTTTAGGTTATATTCAGATTCGTAAAGGACCTAATAAAGTAGGATTTATTGGAATTTTACAACCTTTTTCAGATGCTATTAAATTATTTACTAAAGAACAAACTTATCCAAATTTTTCTAATTATATATGTTATTATTTTTCTCCTGTGTTAAGTTTTATTTTATCTTTAATAATTTGATTAATAATTCCTTATTATTTTAATTTGGTTAGATTTAATTTGGGAATTTTATTTTTTTTATGTTGTACTAGTTTAGGAGTTTATACAGTTATAATTGCAGGCTGATCTTCTAATTCAAATTATGCTTTATTAGGGGGTTTACGAGCTGTAGCTCAAACTATTTCTTATGAAGTTAGATTAGCTTTAATTTTAATATCTAGAATTATTATAATCATAAGATTTAATTTAATAAATTTTTTTATTTATCAGGAAATAATTTGATTAATTGTATTAATATTTCCTTTAAGATTATGTTGAATTAGATCAAGATTAGCAGAGACTAATCGAACTCCATTTGATTTTGCTGAAGGTGAAAGAGAATTAGTTTCTGGATTTAATATTGAATATAGAAGAGGTGGTTTTGCTTTAATTTTTTTAGCAGAATATTCAAGAATTTTATTTATAAGTATAATATTTGTTTTAATATATTTAGGTGGGTTTAATTTAAGATTTATATTTTATTTGAAATTAATATTAGTTTCTTTTTTATTTATTTGAGTTCGGGGTACTTTACCTCGTTATCGTTATGATAAATTAATATATTTAGCTTGAAAAAGATATTTACCAATTTCTTTAAATTTCTTATTATTTTTTTTAGGGTTTAAAATTTTATTATAATTTAATTTTTTTTTAGTATAAATTAATAGAATTTATATTTTCTTTCTTAAGTTTTCAAAACAAATGCTTAAACAAGCTCATTAATTTTTATTAATTAAATAGTAATTTATCTCAATATTTATTAATAAAAGGGTTAATAATAAAATAAGAAAAGTAAGAAATAGTTAATAATTGTCCTGTAATAATATAAGGATCTTCAACTGGACGAGCTCCAATTCAAGTTAATAAAATAATAATTGTTATTATTAATCAAAATAAAATTTGATTAATAGGATAAAATTGAATTCCTTGAATTTTTTTATTAAAAGTAAATGGAAGAATAATTAAAATTAAAATAGATATGATTAAAGCAATTACTCCTCCTAGTTTATTAGGAATTGAACGTAAAATTGCATAAGCAAATAAAAAATATCATTCTGGTTGGATATGAACAGGAGTTACTAATGGATTAGCTGGAATAAAATTATCAGGATCTCCTAATAAATATGGATTTGTTAATGTTAAAATAGTTAATAAGAATAATAAAATAATAAATCCAATTAAATCTTTAAATGTAAAAAAGGGATGAAAGGGGATTTTATCTAAATTACTATTTAAACCTAATGGGTTATTTGAACCTGTTTGATGTAAAAATAATAAATGAATTATTGTTATTATAAGAATAATAAAAGGTAAAAGGAAATGGAAAGTATAGAATCGAGTTAAAGTAGCATTATCTACGGCAAATCCTCCTCAAATTCAATTTACAAGTGTTACTCCTAAAGATGGAATAGCAGATAAAAGATTTGTAATAACAGTTGCTCCTCAGAATGATATTTGTCCCCATGGTAAAACATATCCTATAAATGCAGTTGCTATTAATAAAAATAAAATAATTACTCCTACTATTCAAGTATATTTTAAATTGAATGACTCATAATAAATTCCTCGGCCAATATGTATATAAATGCAAATAAAAAAAAATGAAGCTCCATTAGCATGGATAGTTCGAATTAATCAACCATAATTTACATTTCGGCAAATATAATTTACTCTATAAAATGCTATTTCAATATTAGCAGTATAATATATTGTTAAGAATAATCCTGTTAAAATTTGAATAATTAAACATAAAGCTAATAATGAACCAAAATTTCATAAAGTTGAAATATTGGATGGAGATGGTAAATCAATTAAAGATCCATTAATAATTTTGATAATAGGGTGAGTTTTACGTAAAGTTAAAAATTTATTTGTCATTTTAAAATGTTAATTTAAAGTTGAACGAATTGGGCCATAAAAAATATTAGTGATTTTTACGATAGCAATTAAAGTAATAAATAAATAAATTACTAGTATTATTATAATTAAAAATGTTTGATTATTATATAATTTTCTTAAATTGATTTTATTTTCATTATTAAAAAATAATATTAATTTATTAAAATCAAATATATCTGAATTTATTGAAAAATTTATAAAAAATATTTTATTAAAAAATATAAATTGAATTAAAATAAAAAAAATTAATAATAAAATTAATATTTTTTTAAAATTAATTATAGGGTTAAATATTTCATTTGAGGCAATTCTTGAAACATAAATAAAAATAACTAATAATCCTCCTAAGAAAGTAAGAAATAAAATATAAGAAAATCAATAAGTTTTAATTATTATTCCTGTTAATAAACATGTTAATAGAGTTTGAATCAAAATTATTAATCCTATTGATAATGGATTATTAATAGAAAATATAATAAGAGAAATAATAATCAATAATAATGAAAAAATTATTTTAATGATATCAAATCAAAGAATAGTTTAATTAAAATAATAATTTTGGAGATTATTGATAAAGAGATTCTTTTTCTTTGAAGTTTTAAAAGTAAATTACTTAACTTTGATTTACAAGACCAATATTTTATATTTAAACTATAAAAACGATAAATGATAATTTTAAATATATGAATTATTTTTATTTTAATATTTATTATTGGAAATTTAATTTTTATTTCTAAACATAAACATTTATTAGTTGTTTTACTTAGATTAGAATTTATTGTTTTAAGAATTTTTTTTTTTATAATTATTTATTTAAGTTTTATTGATTATGATATATATATATTGATAGTATTTTTAGTATTTTCAGTTTGTGAGGGGGCTCTTGGCTTATCTATTTTAGTTTCAATAATTCGAACTCATGGTAATGATTATTTTCAAAGATTTAATTTATTATAATAATAATAATGATAATAAATAAAATAATATTATTTTATATAATAAAAATATAATGATAAAATTTTTAATTATAATAATTTTTATAATTCCTTTATGTTTTATAAAAAATATATTTTGAATGGTTCAAATAATATTATTTTTATTAATATTTTTATTTATAAATTTGAGAATAAGATTAAATTTATTTTGTAATTTAAGTTATATGATATCTTGTGATATTATATCTTATGGGTTAATTATATTAAGAATTTGAATTTCTATTTTAATAATTATAGCTAGTGAAAATTTATATAAAATAAATTTTTATTTAAATTTTTTTATTTTTAATATTATTTTTTTATTAATTATATTATATTTAACTTTTAGAACAATAAATATTTTTATATTTTATTTATTTTTTGAGGGGAGTTTAATTCCTACTTTATTACTAATTATTGGTTGAGGTTATCAACCTGAACGAATTCAAGCTGGAATATATTTATTATTTTATACTTTATTTGTTTCTTTACCTTTATTAATTGGAATTTTTTATATTTTTAATGAAATGAATTGTATAATAATTTATTTTTTAAAATTTTTTAATGTAAATATTTATATAATATATTTTTCTATAATTTTAGCTTTTTTAGTAAAAATACCTATATATTTTGTTCATTTATGATTACCTAAAGCTCATGTTGAAGCCCCTATTTCAGGTTCTATAATTTTAGCTGGTATTATATTAAAATTAGGGGGTTATGGATTATTACGTTTATTAATTTTTTTACAAGAAATTAACTTAAAATTAAATTATATTAGTATTGTTATTAGATTAATTGGGGGATTTTATATTAGATTAAAATGTTTTTGTCAAGTAGATATTAAATCATTAATTGCTTATTCTTCTGTTGCTCATATGAGAATTGTAATTAGAGGTATTATGGTTATAAATTATTGAGGGTTTATTGGATCTTATATTTTAATAATTGGTCATGGTTTATGTTCATCTGGGATATTTTGTTTAGCTAATATTAGATATGAACGTTTACATAGACGGAGATTATATATTAATAAAGGTATAATAAATTTTATACCTTCAATGAGATTATGATGGTTTTTATTAATATCTTCTAATATAGCTGCTCCTCCTAGTTTAAATCTTATAGGTGAAATTAGTTTAATTAATAGATTGATAAGATGATCTTGAATTTCTATATTAATATTAATTTTAGTTTCTTTTTTTAGTGCTGGCTATAGATTATATTTGTATTCATTTACTCAACATGGAAAATATTATTCAGGAATTTATAGATATTATACAGGAGTTTCTCGAGAATATTTAATATTAATATTACATTGATTACCTTTAAATATTTTAGTTTTAAAGATTGATTATTTAATAATTTGATTTTGTTTAAATAATTTAAGGAAAATATTGATTTGTGGTGTCAAAAATATGAATAAATTTCATTTTAAATTATTAATAATTTAAAATATTCAATTTGTTTTATTTCGTTTATTTTTTTATTAATATTAAGAATAATAAATTTTTTTTTTATAATTTATTTTATTATACATAATATAGTTATTATATTGGAGTGAGAAATTATTTCTTTTAATTCAATAACAATTATTATATCTATTTTAATAGATTGAATATCTTTATTATTTATAATATTTGTTTTTTTAATTTCTTCTGTTGTTATTAATTATAGAAAAAGATATATAATATCAGAATTAAATTTAATTCGATTTATTATTTTAGTTTTATTATTTGTTTTTTCAATAATATTATTAATTATTAGTCCTAATATTATTAGAATTTTATTAGGTTGAGATGGTTTAGGGTTAGTTTCTTATTGTTTAGTAATTTATTATCAAAATTTAAAATCTTATAATGCAGGGATATTAACAGCATTAAGAAATCGAATTGGGGATGTTCTTATTTTAATATCTATTTCTTGAATAATAAATTATGGTAGATGAAATTATATTTTTTATTTAGAATTTATAAATAATGATTGGGAAATAAAAATAATTGGTAGATTAATTATTTTAGCTTCAATAACAAAAAGAGCTCAAATTCCTTTTAGATCTTGATTACCTGCTGCTATAGCAGCTCCTACTCCTGTTTCTGCTTTAGTTCATTCTTCTACTTTAGTTACAGCTGGGGTTTATTTATTAATTCGTTTTAATATATTATTATTAGATGTATTTTTTTTAAAATTATTATTATTATTATCAGGATTAACAATGTTTATAGCTGGAATTTCAGCTAATTATGAGTTTGACTTAAAAAAAATCATTGCTTTATCTACTTTAAGACAATTAGGTTTAATAATAAGAATTTTAAGAATAGGATTGCCTGATTTGGCTTTTTTTCATTTATTAACCCATGCAATATTTAAAGCTTTATTATTTATATGTGCTGGAGTTATTATTCATATAATGAATGATATTCAAGATATTCGATTTATAGGTGGAATTAGATTATATATTCCTTTAACTTCTTTATGTATAAATATTTCTAATATAGCTTTATGTGGTATTCCTTTTTTAGCTGGATTTTATTCTAAGGATTTAATTTTAGAATTATTTAGATTTAGAAATTTAAATTTAAGAATTTTTTTTTTATATTATATTTCAACAGGATTAACTATATTTTATAGATTTCGTTTAACAATATATTTAATAGTAAATGATTTTAATTTAATAAGAATTTATAATTTATATGATGAAGATTATATTATATTAAAAAGAATATTTATTTTATTATTTATAAGAATTATTAGTGGGAGATTTTTAAGATGGGTAATTTTTTCTTACCCATACATAATTTATTTACCTTTTAATTTAAAAATAATAGTAATTTATATTAGATTAATTGGGGGAATTTTGGGCTATTTAATTAGAAATATAAAAATTTATTCAATTAATAAATTTATTATAACTTATAATTTAAGAAATTTTTTATGTTTAATATGATTTATGCCAAATTTATCTACTTATAGTTTGAATTATAATTTTTTAAATTTTGGTCAAAATTTATTAAAAAATATAGATTTAGGTTGAAGAGAATTGTATAGAGGATTTGGGATAATAAAAATTTTAAAAAAATATTCTATATTCTATAATATTTATCAAATTAATAATTTTAAAATTTATTTATTTAGATTTGTTATTTGAATAATTATTATTTTATTTATATTATTATTATTTAATTAAA